>PVKE010032543.1:0-18419 GCA_004027555.1 Craseonycteris thonglongyai
CCTGAAGGACAAGCATCAGTTGTGGCACACATCTGGAGGCCAACTGGAGTCCTCTCAGGGAATGTAGGCCAGGAGACAGCATCTTTGTGCTCACGCTTTGCCTCACTATAGCTTGTTGGTATCTTCCAGAAAAGAGCTTATGCACTCACCTGGAGCCCTGGTTTTTACCACTGCCTCCCAGGAGACACTACCAGATTGCCTGCCTCTAGTGGCCAATGAGTTTATATTTGAGGTCTCATAGGACTGTGTATGTTTGAATACTTTAAAAGCTGCTTTATGGACACACTCAATAGTTTGGTGGTTGCCTGGAGGGGGGGGGAGGGAGGAGGGGGGGCTGTGGAGGAAGGTGGGAGTGGGCACCAGATATATGGTGGTGGAGGGGGACCTGGTTCTGGGAGGTGGGCACATGGTGCGATGCGTGGGTGATGTGGTATGGACTTGTGCATCTGGAAACTACCTGGTTGTTACCAACCAATGTCACCCCATTAAATTTAACAATAAAATATAATAATAAAAATAAAAAATAAAAAAAAAGCTGCTGCCTGAGGGTTCGGTTTCAAGGCATTCTGAATGCAGGTGCTGACTAAGCTCCTCCCCTTTGGGACACTGACTGATCTTGGCACATCTTTAACTTCTGGGAGCCCTTAAGAAATAAAATAGGGGGAAGCCGGGATGGCTCAGTGGGTTAAGTGTTCACTTTGCAGCGCCGGGGACCGGGGATCGAATCCTGTCCCTGGCCCGTGCGGAACCATATGCTGAACTGGGAGCTCCCCCAGTTTAGTTCTCTCTCTGTCTCTGTATCTCTCTCTCTCTCTCTGTCAAAAATAAAAATAAATTAATTAATTTTAAAAAATTAAAAAAAAGAAATAAAATAGGCTGTTTGGTAATTACAAAGGTTTGAGAAATAACCAAGAGCTAGGGCAGAGTTGAATGATAAGTTTTATCTTCTACACAAAGCCACTTCTTCAAGAATTGGAGATGTGGCTGTTTTGTCTAATGCAAAGAAACACATAGTTAAGCAAAAATGAAAAAACAAAGAAATATGTTCCAAACCTCAGCAAAAAACATAATGAAAGTGAGATAAGTAATTTACCTGATGAAGAGTTCAAACAAATGATCATAAAAATGCTTACTGAACTCAGGAGAACTTCAAGGAAGAGATAGAAAATATAAGAAAGTACCAAATAAAAATCACAGAGTTGAAGAATTTAATAACTGAACTGAAGACTACACTGGAGGAGTTCAACAACAGACTAATGAAGGAGAAGAAAGGATTAGTCAACTGGAGGACAGGGAAGTGGAACTTACCCAGTCAAAGCAGCAAAAATAAAAAGAATGAGAAGCACTGGGAGGAGACTAGATGAACACCTGAATTAAATAATAAGAATACTTAAGGTGACCTACATGCTGCACATGAAAGACTTCCTGTGGCTTGAAAACATGATTTGAAAATGCAAACATTCACTACATGAAATAATAGTCCCTGCTGAGACACAAGTTAGTGTTCCAGCAGACCAAGTACCAGAAAGAATGTCAAAACACAGAACAAAAGTCTAGTTGGAAATTAAGAGGGAAAAGATAAGAGATTGGAGGGGTAAATCCAGGAAACTGAACATATGGGTAATAGGTATTTAGAAGCACAGAAGATAACAGATAAATGGGAGACAGTAGTTAAATTTTAGGGGAACAATTCTCAGAGCTGAGCCAAATCTTTTAGACTATATATTTAGAGCACTTATGGGGTACCAGGCTAGATTGATGATAATAGACACTTACCCAGTTATTTTCTGATAAAATTCTTAAACTCTAATGGATAAAGAAAAACTTTTTAATAATAATCCAGGAAGAAACATTAAATTACCTAATGAGAAAAAAAAAAAACCATAATCCAGTAGGATACCCATCTGTAAAGAAAGGAAATTAAAAGACAATTGAATGACTCAGAGATAAAGTATAATACCTAAAGAATGTTATATTCAGCCAAGATATTATTTACCTAAATAAAGATATTCAAGGATAAATGACAAAGGAGAGGCATCTAAGCAACCCTTCTGAGAAAAATACTTGAGATAGTCTACATAAAATATAAATAAACCCAAATTAAGAGCTCAAGCCAGAGAAAAGATGAAAGGAATAGGAATGAATGATGAATAAAAATCCTTGTCATATGAACAGATTCATTCATTCAACAAATATTTATTGTGTGCCTAATACATGCCAACATAGTTGTTGATAATGTGGAAACTGCAGTGAATAACAGACAGAAATTAAATCTTAATGGATGAATCTCATTTGTCTGGGAATAAATAACAGTGTTTAAGGATGGCTGAATACACTATAATGGACACTTAAATACCAAAAATATACTCACAAATCCCAAGAGAAGGGAGTGGGGAAGTATGATTGCATTCTAAAATGAATACTTCAACAAGGAGATAAAAAAAATATAGAAAAATACCAAATAAATGTCACAGAGCTGAAGAATAACTGAACTGAATATAAGTATTCAGAAGAGGAGAAGAGAACAGATGGAGGAAAGACAGGCAGTAGTTGGGAAGATGGAATTAAAAGTCTTCTAAAAGACTTTTCTATTGGGAAAGAGTGGCAAAGCAACCGTTTTAATTGCAGATATTAGCTGTGGTAGACTGAAAGCTAAAGATAGCCCCTAACATTTCTTGCCCTAATCCCCGTGACTGAATATGATAGGACATTATACCTGTGATTGTTACCTTACAAAGGTATTTTGCAGATTTAATTTAGGCTACTAATCAGTTGACTTTGAATTAATCAAAAGAGAGTAATGAAGGGAGACAGAAGCTAATCACATGAGCACTTTAAAAACAGAGTTTTCTCTAGCTGGTGGCAGAAGAGAAAGTAAGAGAATCAAATCATGAGAAGGATTTGGTGTATTATGAATGACTTTGAAGGTGGAAGGGACTACATAGAAACACTGCAGAGTTGCTTCTTGTTGCTGAGAGCAACAAGCCAATAACAAGCAAATAAATGAAGACCTCTGTCTTACATGTGCAAGGAACTGGATTCTGCCAACAATCTGCATGATCAAGAGTGAATTCTACCTAGATCCTCTAGAAAAGGGCCCCATTGTGACCAACACCTTGATTTCAGCCTGTGAAACTCTTAAGCAAGGGGTGTTCAACCTTTTGGCTTCCCTGGGCCACATTAGAAGAATTGTCTTGGACCACACATAAAATACGCTAACACTAGTGATAGCTGATGAGCTTTAAAAAAAAAATTGCAAAAATATCTCATAATATTTTAAGAAAGTTTATGAATTTGTGTTGGGCTGCATTTAAAGCTGTCCTGGGTCACATGTGGCCTGCAGGCCACAGATTGGACAAGCTTACTCTAAGCAGAGACTCCAGTTACCCAGACTTCTTACACAGAACTATAAGCTAATAAATGGGTATTGTGTTTCACCTTGCTGAGTCTGCAGTAATTTGTAATGTAGCGATACAAAGCTAATATGTCAGCTTGTGTTAAGAATTTCTTTTTCTTTCTGAACCATCAAGTTTATTACAAGATTTGGAAGGCACCAAGTACTTCAATAAGAATATTAATTTAATATCTTCTTGCAGAGCAGGAGAGGGGAGAAAGGCCCAGGAAAAATAGTCCAGTCTGAAGTTTCCCTCAGGTGGGGACCATGGTGGGCCTGCAGTGAGGGCGGCCTCTCTTTTGGGGGGTTGGGGTATCCAGGCCGTCCTCCATACTCACCAGAGACTTTGAGGGCCACACTTCTGAAGGTTCAGTGATGCCGGGTTACCCCCTGATACGAATCCCCTGAAGAGAACCCCATGGCAGTTGGCCCGTCTCCATAGTCCGCTGGAGCAAGTCCTCTCACCTGGGGCCCTTTTGCACATGTGTCCTTGCACTACTGTCACCTATAGCTTGTCTCTAGCCTCTGGCCAATTTCCCACTCCCTGGTCCTCAGCTTCATCCAGGTCAGCATTTAAATGCAGGGAGTCTGCTTGACCTGCCCAGAGTCTAGTCGAAGGCCCTGCCTTAGCTGTCCACCACCTAACAGGGCATGACACAGTTGCATTTGCCATGCCTCTTGGACAGCCTAAGGGAGAGATTTCGAATCCAGTTCAAGCACTTCCTAAACACTCGCTGCCAGCCCTGGCCTGTCACCTCTGGGGTTTCACTGCTGCTGCTTCTGCCACACTGGTGGGCTGGGCTAGAGGTGAAGTTCCTCCACTCCTGGTTGGATAGGGGAGAGGTAGTCCTTGACTCTGAATCAGGGCTGGGTGTGGGAGTGTCGACGTGGGGCTGGGTCTTGGGGTGGCCATCCGCCACTTGGGGCTGGGGCTGGGCGTGGTTGTCCTTGACTTGAGGCTATGTCTGGGAGTGACCTTTGTTCACTTTATGCTGGGTCTGGGACTGGCCTTCCTGGACTTGGGCTGGGCCCCGGGAGTGGCAGTCCTAGATGCCAGGCTGGCTGCAGGACTTGCCGACTCCTGGGCCCCAGGCCCTGCTTCCTGGTCCTGAGGCTGCTGCTCTTCCTGCTGGAGCCTGGAGCACTCCAGCTCCACCTCCTGATCCAGGATGGATTAGGGCTATTGAGTTCAGGGGGATTGAAGGGCCTGATTTGGGTTGTGTGACCACGTAGTTTGAGCTTTTTTTGATTTTAGTATCAGATGCGTGCCCAGCACATTATTGTATGTCTTCCTCAGAAATGTGTTTTTTATCTCGTCCAGCTGCAACCCCATGGTGACCACCTGCTATGTCGCCCAGGGGTTCATGCCAACACTCTGTGGCTTACTGTAAGGCCTGAGTACCCTCTAGCCCATGTTCAGCCATGGGTTTGGCATAACAGCTTCTAAATAGTTTCTATCCATGGGCTCGAGGGTTATTAATTTTTGTAGTAAATTTTGCAGATCAGATGTGAAATGAGGTGTCACAGTGTACTTCCTTTGCAGTACTTGCTCCCCCAGCTGCCTCAAGCTCTTGCCCTTGAACGGGACAGTCCCTGTGATCATCTTATACAGCATCACTCCCAGACTCTGTATGTCCACTGGAGGACCATCATATTGTTGGCCCATAAAGACTTCTGGGGCCGAATAATAGAAGCTGCCACAGAACATGCTCAATTTCTTTACTTTGAAGGGAGCACTGAGGCCAAAGTCTGCCACTTTAACATTCATGTGATGTTAGTTTGTTGACTTGTGATTTTTCTAGTTTCTTGAGATAGGCCTGTAGTGATATAAATTTCCCTCTTATTACGCTTTCACTGCATCCTAGTAACTTTGCTATATTGTGTTTTCATCATCATTTGTGTCTGTATTTTTAAATTCATTCTTTAATTTCTTCTTTGATGCAGTCATTTTTTAAAATTCTTTTATTATTATTATTATTATTCTTTTAATTTTAATTTTTTTTATTTTTAAACTGAACTGGGGGCCTCACCACATTCAGGAAGCACACCCCAATTCAGCATGTGGGTCCGCCTGGGCCGGAGTTGGGATTCAATCCTCTGTCCTTGGGGCTTCAAAGCGAGCACTTAACCCACTGAGCCATCCCGGCTTTCCCTGATCTAGTCTTTTTTAAATAACTTGTTGTTTAATCTCCATGGAAATGTGGTTTTTCCTGGGGTTTTTTTTGTTTTTTTTTGCAGTTGATCTCCAATTTCAAAGCTTCATGGTCAGACAATACACTCGGTATGATTTCAATCTTCTTAAATTCGCTGAGGCTAGCTTTGTGTCTCAGCATTTGGTCTATCCTTGAGAATGTTCCATGTGTTCTAGAAAAGAATGTATAGTCCTGTGTTGTAGGATGAAATGTCCTATAAATATCAATTATGTCTAATTGCTGTAATGTATCATTTAAAGCTGATATTTTCTTATTTATTTTCTGTTTGGATGATCTGTCCATGACTGTCAAGGAGGTGTTTAGGTCTTCTACTCTAATTGTGTTTTTGTCAGTTTCTCCTTTTAGATCTGTTAGTTGCTTTGTAAATTTTGGTGCTTCCTTATTGGGGGCATATATATTAATAAGTGTCATGTCTTCTTGTTGTATTGTCCCCTTTATCATTATAAAATGACCATATTTGTCTCTTATTATCTTTTTGATCCTGAATTCTGTTTTGTCAGATATAAGTATGGCTGCACCTGCTTTTCTCTGGATGCCATTTGCTTAGAGTATTTTTTCCACCCTTTCACTTTGAGTCTGTTTGTCCTTGTGGCTGAGGTATAGCATAAGGTTGGCTTTTATTCTTTAATCCAATTTTCTACTCTGTATCTTTTTTTTTGGTGAGTTTAGTCTATTTACATTTGGGGTGATGATTGATATGTGAGGATTTCCTATAGTCATTTTATCTTTTGTTTATGATTCTTCCTCTGTTTCCTTTTCGTTGTTGTTGTTATTTGTCTCAGTTCTAAAATTTTTGGGAGTAATTACCATGAAGTTTATGTAGAAGAAAGTTTCATATATGCAATGGTTCCTTTTGTTAAGGATGCTTCTTATCTCCATTGTTTTTGGAATTTTAAACCATTACTTTTTCTTCCTTATGTTTTTGTTGTCCCAGTTTGTCCCTATTTACTTTTACTTTGTGTTTTTTTTCCCATGTCCAATAGCCATGTTTCTTGAAATGCTGGACTTGTGCTGAAGAATTCCCTCAGTTTCTACATGTCTGAAAAGGTTTTTATTCCTCCTTCATATCTAAAATATAACTTTGTTGGGTAGATGATTCTTGGCTGGTAATTTCTCTCTTTCAATATTTTGAATACTTGATTCCACTCCCTCCTGGCTTGTAGAATTTCTATTGAGAAATCTGACGGGCTTTTTTTTTAAACAGGTTATGGTATTCTTTTTTCTGGTTGCCTTGAGGAGTCTTTCTTTGTCTTTGACCTTTGACATCTTCATTATACTGTGCCTTGGAGAAAGTCTGCTAGGATTCAAGTAGCTAGGGGTCCTATTTCCTTCTTGGATTTGAGGTTCTAGTTTTTTCCATAGATTTAGGAAGTTTTCATCTATTATTTGTCTGAGCAAATTCTCTGTGCCCATCCTGTCCTCTGCTTCCTCTGGAATACCTATTATTTTCCTGTTATCCTTCCTTCCTTCCTTCCTTCCTTCCTTCCTTCCTTCCTTTCTTTCTTTCTTTCTTTCTTTCTTTCTTTCTTTTTATTGTTAAATTTATTGGGGTGACATTGGTCAGCAATATAGTTTCCAGGTGTACAACTCTACATTGTACTATGCATCTATGCATTGTACTACGTGCTCACCACCCAGACTCAGCTCTCCTTCCATCACCAGTGATTCTTTCTAATGGAGTCAGATAGTTCTTATAGAGATCTTTTATTTCTTTTAACTCTCAGGTCTCTCTCTTCTTTCTTCTGTGACATATCCATATTTCTGTCTTCAATTTCACTAATTTTTTTCTCCATCTGGTCAGCTCTGCTTCCTATGCTAAGCTATTCCGGTTTTTTATTTCTTTTATTGTGTTGTTTATCTCCAGAAGTTTTATTTGGTTCTTATTCATAGTTTCAATTTCTTTGTTAAAGTATTCCTTTTGCTCACAGATTTCCTTTCTGAGATTACTTAGCTTCCTCTGTGTAACTCCACCAATTTCTTTGATCTTTTTTAATGTTTTCAAAATGGCAGTTTTGAATTCTGTGTCATTCATAGCATATGTTTCCATATCTTAAATACTTTTTCTGGGGATTTTTTATTTTCTTTCTGAAAAGCTTTGTTCTTCAGGGTACCTACCCATTGCTTTTGTAGTATTTCTTTCCCTGGGCATGAGGACTTTCCCCCTGGTAGATGTGAAGAGGTATTTTTTTTTGCTTCCCAGCTGGTGTTGTTACAGTGTCTTACATTATTTTCTCTTAGTTGTTCAGCTTTCTCACAGTGGGAGACTTCCTAGAAGGTGGGCTTCTCTTTGTCTCATTTGCCTTTGTCTCTGTGTACCTTTTCTTTGGGAGGATATTGTGGGCAATGGTATTCTATGCCTCCGAAATCCCACTGCTGTCAGAAGCTGCCATGCTTGGGCTTCACAGATTTCCTGGATACTTATGCCAGCTTCAGTGGGCAGGGTGGGGTTGGGGTTTGTTGGAAAGGTGCAGGTCTGTTTGCATCATGGGGTAATGGTGGTTTCCTGGCTGTAGCTGACTGACTGTAGGTACTGGGTGGAGTTGGGGGAGGCAAGGCTTGGAAGAGAGTAAGGAGAAGCAGCCAGGTTCTGTGTGTCCAAAGCCACGCAGTTCTGTGGTTGGGACCCTACTTAGTTCAGGGACATACTGTGCTTCAGCTGTTGGCATGCTCCTGTTAGTAGAACTCTGGTCATAGCCACACACTCTGGCTGTTATCTTCTTGCTTGTGCCACCAGCCCTATGTTTTGGCCACCAGCCCCAGGCTCCAGCAGCCTGCCTCACTCTCTGGCAGCTGGCCCCATGCTCTGGCTACCTGCACTGCTCTCTGGCTGCTGCCGGTGCTACACTCCAGCCTCCCACACTGTGCTACGGCCACCTGCAACACACTATGGCCACTCTCCCCGTGCTCCTGTCACCAGCATCATGACACAGCTGCCCATGCCCTGCTTGTGCTATCCATGCTATGCTCTGGCCGCCTGTGCCTCCACTTTTGTTGGTTCTTTGTCTCTAACCAGCCCAGAGTCATTCTGCATTTCGCACCGTGCTCCCAAGCTTCTACCTCAGTCTCTCCTCTGCGATTATCAGGGATGGTCTCTGTTGGTTACTGGGTACGTCTCTGGGTCACTTTCTGCAATGTGTTTCCAAACTACTCTTTCCCTTCTCTCTTGTTTACCTCCCTTTCTCTGGCTGTAGGTATTTTCTTGCCATGAGTGGGTCCTTCAGCCGAGACTGTGTGCTGCTTAGGGATTCTGTGGTTGGATTTTAGTTGTTCAATTTGTTGTTCTTTCCAGGAGAGGTTTCAAGAGCTCCTTGCCTGCTGCCATCTTGATGACATCTCAGCTTGTGTTAATTAACAAAGACAAGGTTTATCACATATTTTGGTGTTTCTGACTAATAATTTTACAAGTTAAATTTAATTTAAAGTAATTAAATAATTATTTTATAATAAACTAATAGTAAATATCTAAACAGAAATAAGTAATAAGGAAAATAATGGTTTTAAAAGTCCATGGTAGACCAGAGAGTGGTATATACTCTATAGAAGTCTACATAGAACTTCAGGAAATGTATTTAGAGCAATTTTTATTTAGATTGTTGACACTTCTTCCTCAGTGTGACCCATTATTAACATTAAGTGTGTTAGCTCAAATGGATAGTGGGCTTTAATTATTAATATGAAGATTTTTTTACTGAAAACTTATTTTTTTTAACATTTATTTTATTGTCTATGACACAGGGACAGAGGCAGACAGAGACAGAGAGAAGCAGGGAGGGTCCAGAGCAGTCTCCATAGTTGTACGTCATCAGTTTTTCAACATAGTGTTGTTCCACACAGGTGGGCGGGGACTGCGTAGGGTGGGAGCTGAGCTGGAGGCCTCCCGCGTGGGAGGCATGGCCTCTAGAGCCAGGACCTGAATCAGGGGGCAAGAACTGAACTGGGGGCCTCTTGCATGGGAAGCACACCCCAGTTCAGGACATGGATCCACACAGGCCAAGGCCGGGATTCGATCCTCAATCCCCAGGGCTGCAAAGTGAGCACTTAACCCGCTGAGCTATTCTGGCTTCCCCTTTTTACTGAAAACTCATAACTAGCACAAAAAATATTATGTGCCTTTTATAGAGATTTGCCTGGTTTATACTAGATTTTTCTCGTGCTTTATTACTGTAACTTTTAATATTTAAATATTATATTTTACTATTTAAATTTATATAATGTGATTCTCTTACCACTTCAATTTTGTCTTCACTCCTAGAGTTTATGCCCTCCTCAACTTTTACAAATGCAAATAAACTATTTTATTATTAATGTAAATGGAATATGAAAAATAGTATTTCTTAAATAACTTACCGGTAGATACAATTTTCAAGTTGAACAAACCTCATGACTTCTTAAAAAAACATTTAAAAGTCACACAAAGCTTGGGAGGCAATATGAAATAGCAGAAAGGATTTTGTACTGTATTATAAATTGGAGAAGTAAGTTCATAGTATTGAGACTATTGGCAAATCTCTTCCCTTTCCTCTCAGACTCTACTTTTTAACATTTGCAATTCAAGGGACTTGGTTTTTATTCTTTAGTCTATAGGTCCTCTTTGGAGGTTCCCAGGTTTGCTCCAGAGCAGCGGTGTCCAAACTTTTGGCTTCCCTGGGCCACATTGGAAGAATTGTCTTGGGCCACACAGAAAATACACTAGCACTAATGATAGCTAATGAGCTATATAAAGGTCACACACACAAAAATCTCATAATTTTTTAAGAATTTGTGTTGGGCCTCATTCAAAGACGTCCTGGGCTGCAGGTTGGGCATGCCTGCTCTAGAAGTAAGTCAGGAGTCAGTGAGGTGGCTTTGGAAGCCTGCTCCTGTTTTAAGTGTAGTCGTTTTATTTGTTTCAATAGTGATTTTTGTAATTATATTTAATTTCAAGAAATTGCTTTAAAAAATGAATATTGTGGGATTAGATGATTTCTGAAATTTATCCTGGTTTAAATATAGGTGTCCTTCTCTACTTAAATTGTTTTTTCTGAGTTCAGGAAATGGATAGATACAGTTAAAAAGGGATGTATGTTATAGTACATATTATATTAGCCAGGGTTCTCTATAGAAAGAGAACAAACAAAATGTGTTTATTTTAAGGAATTGGATCACACGGCAGCGAAGGCTTTGTAAGTCCAAAATCTTCAGGGTAGGTAGGCCACTGGCTGGAGACCAAGGGAAGAGTTTCAGTTTGAGGACAAAGGTAGTACATTAGCAGAATTCCTTCTTCTTCTTCTTCTTCTTTTTTTTTTTTTATTGTTTTTGATAGAGAAAGAGAGAGAGAGAGAGATACAGAGACAGAGAGAGAACTGAACTGGGGGAACTCCCCAGCTCAGCACATGGGTCCGCACGGGCTGGAGCCGGGATTTGATCCTCGGTCCCCAGCGCTGCAAAGTGAGCGCTTAACCCACTGAGCCATCCCGGCTTCCCCCAGAATTCCTTCTTGATAAGGACAAGGTGGAGGTGGTGGTAGTGGTGGTGAAGTCTGTCTTTGTTCTATTAAAGCCTTCAACTGATTGGATGAGGCCCACTCACATTTGGAGGCTAATCCGTCTTACTCAAAGTCCACCAATTGAAATGTTAATTTCATACACACACACAAAAAAATCTTCCCAGAAACATCCAAAATAATGTTTGACCACCTATCTGGGCACCGTGGTCCAGCCATGTTTTCACATGAAATTAACTATCACATATTATAAAGCAAATGAAAAAGAACATTGTAGTTATATAGTCATTTTGCCAACAGACAATGATAATAATATAAGATACTGGGTGGATTTTATTTTATGCAAGGTAAGTGAATTAGAAAAATCGAAGTTTCATTCTGATGAGAAGTAAAACATGCTATTTTGAGAAGCTAAAATGGCTTTGGATTCTTAAGTTAAATTACATGGAAAAGAATTTCTCCCCTTAAATAAATGTTGAACATAGTGTTATAGAAAGCATTCCCTTCCAAATGACACCAATTTCTTCCACTAAGTATCTACCATATTTTCCGGCGTATAAGACGCCGTTTTGAAACGAAAAAAAGTCAACCGAAAATCGGGGGTCATCTTATACGCCGAGTATATCCCGAAAAATGTCTCGATATGCCGCTAAACGAATTTTCCAACTTGATCCTGAAAATCATCTGGATATGCCGCTAAACGAATTTTCCAACTCGATCCCGAAAATCGTCTGGATATGCCACTAAACGAATTTTCCAACTCGATCCCGCACCAATCACTGCAAGGCTGCTCGGACCGCCTCTCTAACTCAGCCAATCCAAGCAGGCTTTTTATGCATGCAATATACATGTTCTATCAATGTACGGTATATTACGGTATGTTCGAAAAATGTCATTCATTAAAAATTTAATTAAAAAAAGAACTGGTGTTGCTTCGAAAGTGGGGCTTAGTCTTATACAGTGAATATAGGCCTAAACCTATGTTTTAACTGTAAAACTAGGGGATCGTCTTATACGCCGGAAAATACGGTATCTCCATGGTCCTTAGAAACCCATGGATTCACTGATGTCCCAATTTTGTGTAATTTCTAACTCTGCTTCCTCTACCTGCTTGCTGTTTTTTTTTTTTTTTCTTATTCCTCCCATTTTTATTCGTTTGTTGCTATTGTATTCAGAAGATTTTTAGTATATTGTGGCACTTTACAAGAAATAAATGCACATCTTCTTAGCCTATTGTTCTATATAAAGTCCATATGTATCTTTTTTACATCAGTTTATTTGGTAATTGTCTTTGATGCTAAAGGAAGGGCAAGACACATTCATTTTAAAGAACAATAGAGAAATAAAGCAGTTGTTTAAATTTACTGATAAACACAATGAATAATAAAGATTCCCTTTACCCTGAAGTTTAAATGAAATTTATATAATTTAGTAAGGCATATTATCGTATAAAAACAGTCTGTGTAGTGCTGTAGCATTTCATAGAATAGGTTTTTCCACACAGGGTGATATTTTATTGATTGTTTATTTTCTGTATCTTAGGAGTTCTAAAGCTATCCAGATGTTAAATATACCTTAAAAAAAAGAAGTGTTTCATTATGGAATGACATAGATGGCATATTTGCTTATAATGACACCATACTGCCAAAATCCTAAAGCAACAATAGCAGAGTTTCTCAAGCCCTCTTAACAGCTCGTTTGTATTCTTTCAGCAAGATCCCTTACTTATGCACTGTTTCCTTGTTTTGGGCCATGGTTATAATTGATTTATCTACATCATAGCTTCAGAAAGAGATTGATATTTTATCTCTTGTAGAAAAAAAATAAGAATGAATGTTTCAATCATATATATATGATTAAGAAGATCTGATATAAAACTGGAGTAGAGAGTAAAACTTTTAAATTCTTCCAAAGTAATTATAGGCAAGGAAAAGTAGTTGGTCAAGAGGGATTCCTCCACCTTTTAGAAAGTGGCCAAGGGGCCAATTCAAACCATTACCACCTTTTGAGAAAGACTCCATCATCTGTTAGCCATTAATTTGAGTCACTTTAGGAATGAGAATGGTATGCCCAAATTAACTTGGAGATTGTTCTAGGAAAAAAATTTCACCCTTTGCCAGAGGTTAAAGGGGAATGGAGCAGCTTTAAAAAATCTGAATATCGTGTGCTATATAGTTCAGTTAGCATTTCTCTTTCCACAGGCCTGTGTTTTGTTTATTATTGTGTCTCTGGAACCTCCTGTTTGTCTTCAGATAAAATTAGATGCTCACGAAATATTCGTTAAATTGAGCTAACTAAACTGATTTCTCACTATTTGTTCTAGTTTTTGTCCCATTTATTCTAGTTTTTGTTTATGCTGCTGTGTCATGGGATCCTAGAATTAATATGACTGGTATTTTTTTCAGCACCCAGAAAGAAGCAACTAAGCAGCAGTTGACATAAATAGTAATACCACCTGTTTTCATGAATCAACATTGAAAAGAAGACTTAGAGGCAGATTTCAGGATTGAATATAGAATGCCATCTCTATATAAAATTTAAGGATATAGAAATTTGAATTCTTCCGGTGTCTCCCCAAAGAAGATAAAATGTTCATTTCCAGTGAGTTCAGTACAATTTAAATTCCTTAGAATTTATTGCCTAAACTTCCTCTTGCAGCCAACCAACAAATAGCTATGCATGTCCCTTTGTGCCTGTACATACATTAGTGTTCTTCTTTATCACTTGCATTTTATCATTTCTAACACTAGTCTTGTGAGGAGTTACAATTAGAGATCAGAAGGTGAAAACTGATGTTTTACACTCAAGTATGGCTCATAGTTGGTTGGTTTGGTATTTTTTTAATTAGTATTTGTATTTGGGATTTCCTAAAATTACCCTTGGGTTCAATCATTCATTAGAAAGACTTGTAGAACAAAAAAACCCTGTCATACTCATGGTTACAGCTTATTATAGCAGAAGGAAAGAGATGAAAATCAGCAATGAAATAGGTACATAGGCAAAATCCAGAAGACACCAAGCACATACTTCCGTTTGTCTTTTCCAGTAGTCATGTGGATAGCACTTAATTCTACCAGTGATGATGTATGACACATGCCTGGGATATTGCCAATCAGGGAAGTTCAACTGAGCCTTGGTGACCAGTGCTGTTTTTAGTTAGTCCCATAGGTGTGACTGACTACACATGTGGTGGATTTCATTCTCTATTCCTTCCAGAGGTCAAGCTGATATCACGTGACCCTAGGTCCCTACCATAAAGCACATTGTTGGCATAGGCGACCTGGTACAGTACAAGGCAGGGCATTAGGTAAACAAAACACTCTTATCAGACATGGTATTTATTCCAATGGCTTACAGGTTATCTTTCAAGAGCCAGGTAAAGGCAAAGGTAGTCAAGCCAGACCTGTTGAGTATTAATAGTAAAACTATGAAGTTTAGATTTCACATTACATATAGGTTTTTGGATTCACTTGAAAAACTGGACAATCTGACCCATGCATCAGCCTGGCTGCCATTGATGGAAGTTGAGCAGCTGTTTCTTACTTTAGATAAGGCATGTGCTTTCCACTTCACCAAAGTCCTTCAATATTATACTCAGTTTGTTTCACTCAATTACATAATTTGCCCATCTCTGATCTGCATTAGGTTATAGCAGGTTTGGAAACAAAAAGATTTGTTGAAGATTCAGAATCAAATAAAAAAAAGACCATCCTTTTATCTATTGAATTTGTCATACATCTCTTTAAGTTATTTTCTGTGCTACCCTGTTCATCATTTGTTTGCTTAATCCATGAGATAAATTGGTATACTGAGAATATCAACATTATCCAAATAAAAGAACCAGAAGATTATTCTGAAGCAATAATTTTCAGATTTTTTAGTTCAAGGACTACTGTAACAAAGTAAATATAAATCATCTACTGTTTCTAAATTCACTCATTCCTTTCTCCTCCTAAAGTACCCACACCAGAATTAAAGGAATAAATACCTTTTCTTATTTTAAAAATATTTTGTTTCATATCACATAGAAATTTTTACTGTGGACCAGCACATAAACTTTTAAAATGCACATAACTACTTATAACACTTTTTGTTGGGACCTCTTCTAAGTTACTCCCCTACAACCTGGCTACTAGGTTATAATGAAAGCAATTTATCACACATTTATATGTTTGCTAAACAAAATTTCTTTAGAAAATAGGCACAAAACAATTTATATTTTTTTCTGTGGTAAATTTGATGAAGTCCCAGCTCTGTGTCCTTGCAGATGTTTTGACCAACTCATTACAAGAACAGTTTGCTCAAGGTACTCATCTATCAGTACAGAGGCAGGGATAAGGCAACTGAGTTTCTCCTAATGTGAGGATTTTAAGCAAGAACCTTACAGAACAAGCCTGACAATTACCTATCAGGGTACAGGTCAGAAGCTTCTAAGATTCTTAGTCTCTTTTCATGTATGTTTAGGAAAGATCCTGAAAATATTTTAGCTAATCCATATGTCTTGAATATCTTGAACTTGCATCTAACATTCATCTCACTAAATAACAAACTAGTAATTTCTTCAGTAAGAAAACATTTCTGATATTCACTTTGGTAGTTAGTAAAGCCGCAGCTGTTTGCTTAGATGTGGTTAATCAAAATGCCAGCACTGAGCACCTTGGAGTGTGGTCTTTTGGAAATAACACCAACAGACTACATTTGTAGTCTGAATTTATATTACAGAATAATTGCTTACCTTAGAGTTGAAGTTTAAACTACCTGGCACATTTGTAGTACAGTGTCATCTCTGCTGAATTATTATAAAGTAAGTTACAAATCTTAACACCTTTCTAGATTTCTAGTGAGAATGATTTCCAGATTACACCTTGAGAAAGAGAGGCTACATCATATGATCTGTCCCCTAATTCAGAGTAGGAGTTGCACTTAAAATGTCCTTGTGCATAGGTATCTGCCATATTCTCAAATGTAGTCATTGTGGAGAAAGGAGAGACTTTGTTAGTGAGTTGTTGGTTTTTATACTTTAACTCTTTTGCTGATACTCATTTTGAAACATGTCGGTTTTCCTAACTTAAGAAGTAATGATAAATAAAAGAATATGACATATCTTAGTTACATCAAACATAAGGTCATAATGCAATAAATAATAATGAAAAACTAGCACCCAGAATGTAGGGGTAAAAAAAACTACTGGCCTGTAGCAGCTTACTTGACAGGCTTTGAGATTTATTCTTCAGAAAAATGGGCAAAACAATTATAAAATCTAAGTAATATTGTGTTAATCTTAGTGCAACAACATAAAAGTAAGGTCTTTCACTTGAGTTAGCAATTATCAATTGGATGTTCTGTTTATAGCTATGAACTTAGAGCCATTAAAAAGTCAACTTTATTACTGCAAGTCCTGTAGGAAAACTAAATCTGTTATTAAGACTCTAAATTCTCTAGTTCCCAATCTTTTTTCCTCTACTGAACCAATTGACTTTATAATGTGATTTTGGATAACTAAGGTTCCTTCATAACATAAGGATCATATTATAACAGAATAGATGGTGTTTAATATGATATTAATAGTATATATGAGACTAGAAAGAGACAGGTGGGAGGATTTGTAAATATTTGAGCCATTTCCTTTAAACCTTATAATTGTTTTTACAAGTAGGCTTTTCAATTATTACTGATTCATTCTTTTGATATTTAAAAACAGAATGATAAATTTTCTGTTTTAAAATTTATAACAAGCAAGTACTTGAGTTTACTCTTTGATATTGACATGAAGTTAAATATTATATTTTGTATACTTGCATACTCAATACACACATGCAGTTATACCTCAACATGCACTAGTTTTGAAAATTCTCTTTTACCAAGAGTTCTCCCTTCATATAGTCAAGTTGTATCCACCTTAGAGTTTTTTCTCTTTGCCTGCTCATATAGCAGCACTCATGTTGAAAGATAAATGTGATTGGAAATGTTTATAAAAATACTGTTGGAAAAGGAAAAGGAAAGAAAAAAGGAGTGACAGAAATTCTGTGTCAAGGAAAGGGATGTTTTATGTGCAGAAACTACAGAGGCAATAATATGTTGGGTAGCATTTCTCCATCATTTGAAGGAATGTCATACAATGTGTTAATCATTAAGGGAGCAAAACCCTTTTGGATACCTCATTTATGTGTTATCTTTGAGTAAATCTGAAACTGGTGCTTGTTCTGCCAGTGATTTCCTGTCTACAATGAGGGAAAAAGAGGTACTCTTTTTAATTATATTATACTGAAACCTTGTCTGTAGGGCACTTTACTTTCATTGGAGAACTGTTTTTATGTCAGGGATGTTAACAGCATATTTTATCATTTTTGAAAGCTTTCCAGTTAAAAGTTTAATGAGGCTGAGGGTTGAAAGGGACAAAATAGAGTAAGTATGAAGATTCTTTTCTTACCAGTGGTAGCCAGAATGTTCTCTGTACTTTGAATTCTACTTCTAGACAAAGAATCAGAGAAAATGTGGTATCTGTCTTTTAAAGCATTTATTAAATGATAGGGGAAAAAATCATAGAGTGCCAATTATTTTCATATTTTTTGAATATAAATATTCAGAATTCCACCATTTAGAGAGAACTCTCAGTTCATTTTTAGATTAAGCCTAATCACTGTATATCCATCATTTGTATTTTAAGTTATATTAGTCTCGTAAGTATATCCATTTATATAATCATAACTTTATCCCAATATATATCCTGAAAACTTCTGGCACATAAACACAATTGGTAGTCATTTGTGGGATAATCATTTTCAGAAATTTGTTTTTATGGGTATTCCACTAAACAGCCTGGTGGATATCAAGCTACCAACCAGTTTAATAGTAGTTATGGATAAAAGAACCAAACTGTGAGCTTGGAGAGAAGTGCTGTCTATAGTACATCATCCTCATTGGTATGGTGCCTGGCATGTGCATAGTAGGAGTTTAATAATTAGTTAAGTATAAGTAACTGGAAAAGAGGAATACATAGGCTTAAATACTGTGATTGACACACACAATGCAATATTTTATTTAATTCTCAAACCTCTCAAGTAGGTACCCCTTTTATCTGTTTTATTAAATGAGGAAACATAGGTGAGTCTCTCTGTAGCCTGCCAAGGCCATATAACAGTAAACGGTGGAGCTGGAAGGCAAATCTTCAGCCTTCTACTATAATGTGCTTTTGTCACAGAGTTCTGAATAGTTAAACTTTTTCTTAGGAGAAAGGAAGTTCAAGGTTTGCAGTGAGGTGCTTTTGAGACTAAGTGGCTTGGCTGATCCAGCAGAGTGACTGGTGTATGTAATGTGCCCAAAAGATTTT
>PVKE010032544.1:0-18418 GCA_004027555.1 Craseonycteris thonglongyai
AATAAATTAATTAAAAAAAAAAATTTTTTCTCTCTCTCTCTCTCTCTCTGTTAATAAACAATTAAAAATAAACAAATATAAAAAAAAAAAAGGGGAAGCCGGGATGGCTGAGTGGGTTAAGTGCTCACTTTGCAGCGCCGGGGACCGAGGATCGAATCCCGGCCCCGGCCCGTGTGGAACCATGTGCTGAGCTGGGAGCTCCCCCAGTTCAGTTCTCTCTCTGTCTCTGTATCTCTCTCTCTCTCTCTCTCTCTCTCTGTTAATAAACAATTAAAAATAAACAAATAAAAAAAAAAAAAAAAAAGAAATATCAAATCAAGTGACTTGCTTTTTACAGATTAGTACTTATTTAAAGACTGGTATCAGGAAAATGATACAGGTCAGGTGTCTCTTCATCCTCCCATTTAACCATTTCATGTTCTCTTTGGGTTAATGTTAAAGTAAGTGGGGAAAATCACATAGTGCATTAAGTTCTTAACTGGTTAAAAAACTATTTCAAAAAAAAAAAGAGGGGCCAGGATGGCTCAGTGGGTTGAGTGCTCACTTTGCAGCGCCGGGGACTGAGGATCCAGTCTGGGCCCCGGCCCGTGCGGACCCACATGCTGAGCTGGGGAGTTCCCCCAGTTCAGTTCTCTCTCTGTCTCTGTATCTCTGTATCTCTCTCTGTCAAAAACAATAAAAAAAGCAAAACAAAATGTAACAAAACAAAAAACATTAATAAAAAAAAAGATGTTGATTATGAGGGTTTTGCATTTTGTTTTATCTATTTTAATGATTTTATTGTGATGTGACTGAAGGCAACATGATGTATCTTTAAAGCTGAGAGATGTAGTTAATATAACCTAAAGCAGAATTAAAATTCAAAACCATCACAAGTTACACTGGTATTTCTTGATCCTGGATACGCATTGGAATCACCCAGGAAGCCTGATAATCTACTGGTATACAGGTTCATAGTCCAGAGATTCAGATGACCTGAGATGGAGCTGAGCAGCAGTAGGTTCTTATAGTCCTCTAAGGGATTTTAATGTGCAGCCAGGTTAAGATGATATATAACACTTTGATTCAAATATTCAAGTATATGAATGTAGAAATACTTGAGCTGGAAGTGATTCACCTGCAAATGACTTGGTAGGGTTTAATTAATACAGCACAAGGAATATACTCACTAGTGATATATAATGCTATATAAAGCTAATCCTCTCAAGCTACAATAAAGAAGAAAATTCACAAAAAGAGTACTCTATCCTGTCCTGTCTATATGTAACACCTAGCTCAAAGTTTCTCACACAGCAGATGTTGGACAGACATGGGATTAATCAATAAAGTTAGCATACTGCTTTATAGTTTATAAAAACATGATTATATATATATATATATAAAACTAATAAATAATTTTCACATGCATCATCCTATCTAAGAAGAGGATAAATATTACCAATGATGCATTGGTAACAAGCAGTCTCTACAACAATGACTATTTCAAGACAGAAATTCCATTGCTGGATCATTCTCATATTAGTAATTCCATTATCTGAAAAAATAAGTGTACTCCTTCTTCCACCTACCAGTTCTTAAACTTATCACATTCCTTCTCCAGAAAAAAAGAAAAAAAAAAAAAGGTGTTCCTCACAGGACAAATTTTCAACTTTCAATCACTGTGCTGAACTGCCCTGCATGCTGCAAGGTATTCATCATTGCTGCTTTCAGGGCACTGCATGCCAGTAACACCTCAGTCCCTAGGATAATTAGAAACTCCCAAACATTTCCAAACACAGCCTTCTTTCCTTAGGTGCACAGTACCAACAACACTACAACTGCCTTACACTGTCTAACTAACCATCTTCTATAGCAGCACTGTTCAATTTCATAATCACTAGCCACATATGACTATTTAAGTTTAACCAAATTAAAAATCCAGTTACTTATTTGCATTTGCCACATTTCAAGAGCTCTATTGCCACTTGTGGCTAGCAGCTAATGGACTGGAAAGTGAAGCTATAGAATTTTTATATCATTACAGGAAGTTCTATCAACAGCACTGTATCTAGAGTCTAGACAAGGCTTCACTTGTCTATGAGGCTTCAATTCTTAATACTGGCTTCAGCACTAAGTCTGTACCTTGTGAACTTGCATTAAAAAAATTGCAAGAGATACTGGTTCTTGTTATGTAATAAGTTAATAAATCACTTATTACTGTAAGTCATTTAAAATATATTTTATCAATTATATTTCAAATCCATTTGTTTCCTTTATAAAGCTATACATTTTACTTTATTTTCTCAGACGGGGGTCTTAGATTTCAAGAGACTGAAAAGAGTCCACAGCACAAAACAATTACAAACCCATGAGACAGAATAAAAGGCCAGATAAATATTTTTGGCTTTGTGGACCATAAAATCTCTGTCAACTTCTCTACTCTGTCATTGCTGTGCAAAAGCATCCACAGAAAAACATAACTGAATGAGTGTGGTTGTGTTTTAACGAAACTTAATTTACAAAAGCAGGTGGTGGACCAGAGTTAGACCACAGGACAGGAGATAATTTGCTGACTCCTGATCTACACCAATTTTTTCTAGAACACTAGAACAGTGAGGTTATCAAGTTGCATAAAATTTCCAGTATTTCCCGCAAGCCCTATATTATCTGACTCCAATTTTCCCTCTGCTTTCTTTCTTTTTTTTTCCTCTTCCTTAAACTCCAATCAAATATTTTCAGGCCAACAACTATTTTTAGTTTTCTATATGTGCTATCTTCCCTAGAGTTTTATATATGCTACATCCTGTACCTGAAACTTCCTCACTAACAAATTCTTACTATCCTACAGATATTGGAATGAATCACCTAATATAGCACAGTGGTTAAGACCATAGGCTCTGGAAAAGATAGCCTGAGTTTGATTTTTAGCTCTGCCTCTCACAAAATGTCTGGCTTTGGGTGTGTTATGTAACAGAAATGGGCAGTTGATTTTGGCATTTTGACAATCATTAGTAATGATGTAATTGCTCCATACTTCATCGGAGCTTGCTGTGCTATCTATTGATCACAGGCATAGAAAATACTATATTAGAAATAGAGTTCTTAAGCAAAATTATAAAATTACCAACCTATTGATGAAAATTCTTCTTCCAGAGAGTTAGAACTGTCAGAAGGTAAACTCTGATCATCCTTACTTTCTGAGGAATGATGTGTTCCATCCTCTTCATCTGTTGAAATATCAACTAATCTGGATTCTACCAGGGCATTTTTTTTAACATAACAAGAAAGAGTCAAAATATTGGAATCAGTAATTAATTCTGAGCAACACATGTCATATGTATAATACAATATGGTGTTTTAATTTTCTCTATATATTTAAAGTAGATACATAGATCTTTCTCTATTCTTTCTGAAACCAATGGATGGTCTAATAAATGTACAAAGACCCTATTTGTACTATCTGTTTATTTAGTACAATAGTTCTTTAAAGAATGCACTGAGAAGAGGGAAGGTAACAGTAGAGAAAGTCTAAGGGGCTATTTAAAACAAAAAAAGAAAAAATAGTTCTAAAAAAAAAAAATATTTAATGTACCCTTAGTATGTAAGGCACATTGAAATTTGTTTTACACCATTTCATTTAATATTCACAATTTTATAAAGTAAATGCTATTACTAAGGAGGACCAGTGTCCTCATCAGGATTGAAGAGGCTAAATAATATGTCTACTGTCACAAAGTGGAAAAGCAGGGCTTTCAACCAAATTTCATCCAACTCTGGAATTTTGGTTTTCTTTATATTTAGTCTTATTTCAGTGGCTGGTGGCAAGAACTGCTGTAATGAGCACCACAATCTCAAATCAAATCATATATTTATTTCCACTGTGTGATTTTGGGAAGGACACTTAGTCTGTCAATCTATTAAACAAAGATAACATTAACAGATAACTTCCACAGGGATGTTGTGACAATTGAATGAAAAAAACGTAAAGGAATTCATGGAATTACTGACAAGGACTTGTTCACAATTATTTTGTAATTTTTATGAATAATCTTACAATTTAAGAGTACATAAATAGTACTCTTTATCTTAAAAACTTCCCTTAATTAGAAGACCTACATACAGTTCTAAAAAGTCTGGAAAGATCAAAACTTAAAAGACAAAGGAATATAGATAGCTTCAGCTTACATCTTTTGAGTTGCTGCCATTTACAATAATTTCTACGTGTTCTCAAAATGGATTAACACATGAGCAGAGGTATTCAGGACATGGTCCATCAACTCTTGGAGGTCCCTGAAACTCTCTCAGAGTCTGTAAAGTCAAAACTCCTTTCATCATCATAATAATATTTTATTTGTTCTTTTTACTTGTTGATATTTGCGTAATGAAGCAAAAGTCGTGGTGGGTAAAACTGCAGGCTTCTTAATACAAATCAAGAGTGATGCCAATCTGTAGTAGCAACCACTGTATTCTTCATGCATGGGCAGTGAAAAAACCAGTTTCACTATGGTCATTAATAAAGCAAAAATTATTAATTTTATGAAATCTTGACTCTTGAGTACAGATCTTTTTAATAATCTATGGGACAAAATGGAAGTGTGCAAAAAGCACTTTGGGGACATAATGAAACGCAATCATTGCCTCAAGAAGAGCAGCTAGCCACTGCCTTCAAAGAGAAACACCATTTTACTGAAACCACTAACAAACTAGTTACTCAGACATGGATACCTGACATTTTTCCAAAAGTGAGCAAAGTTGTGCCTATCACTTTAAGAATTAGAGATTTCAAGTGAAAGCTGTAATTTTGGAAAACATATCTTTCACTGAAAAACTGATAAATTTCCAATACTTAAAGACAGATAATATCAGGAATACCATTAAGTTAAAAACAAAACAAAACTGTATAATAAAATATACCAACATTTGTAAGACCTGCAAATTCAGAGAACCAATACTTTGCAAACAGTCAAATCATCACATTACCAATCATGCATGAGTAAAAAAATCCATTCAGAATACAAAACAGAACAGTGGATTTTAATGTAATGTAGTACAAAAACAACCTGACTGATATGGTTTTAGTTTCCATGTTGCAAACAAACATTTAAGAAACTATTACTTGGTCAGCTTTGTTATATTATTACAGCAGAACATCCACAGTGATCTAAAAGACTATTAAGGACTCCTCTTAATCACATATTTGTGGCTTTCTTCATACTTCAAATGAAACAACCTATCACATCATGACAGACTGAATGCAGGAGCTTTGAGATTTGAGCTTTTTCCCATTAAGCTAGACAGTAAAAAGATTTGCAAATGGAAAGTGATGCTACCCTTACTGTTTTCTGAAAAACAGTTGTTTTTCACAAAAATGTTACTTATCATTGTGTTAATGGGTTAATTAAAATGAATTAATAAAAATTACCCTAATTTTTAATATGGTAAATACTAATAGATATAATCCACAGAAACAAAAGGTCATTGGGATCCTTAATCATTTTTAAGAGTATAAAGGGAGTAGTACGACCAAAAGTTTGAGGGCCATTTTTTTTTTTATGTGCTTCTAAACTACTCATGCTAAGAGATGATGTAATTACTAATGTATACATACAAATCATTACTAATGTATAGAGGACCAGTAAGGAAAAAAGTCCTCTAGCATCTTCAAAACATCAGATGTCTCATGTTCAAAACCTAGTTCTTACAACTCAAAACATTTTAGCATAAACACATTTAGATACCATCCACCTAGGGAAAAGATTTGCAGTACATGACTTCCTCCTCCACTTCTCCCTCTCACAGTGTATTTCCCAAGGCCATCATCTAATTAACAATCACAAAGCTTCCTAAAATATAACTGCCTATGAAACGCTGGCTTCTTCATTAGCTAGTTTCTCCCTCCTCATCTCTTCTTGAGGGTCATTTTTTTAGAAGGCAAGAGACAAGGCAACTCCTAGTCTCAAAGTTTAATCAGATGACTTACATAAAGTAGAAAATATAAAAAGCTATCAGAAATTTAGACAAACGGTAACTATGAAATCACCAAAATACTTGAAATAAAATTTGTGGACAGAAAATTTTCTTACCTCAAGACTAACCCAAAACTACATTTTGAAATAAAGCCCCAATTCAAACTAGAACACAATCTAAGTAAACAATTTCATGCTATTTGAATCCTATATTTTAAAACGCAGATACTTCAAAATTACTACACTGTATTTAATGCCATTATTGGTACAGTCTACAGCGTCATCAATCTATTGTTACTTAGTGACATATCCTGCTGTTTTTGTTTTGGCAAATAACTGATGAAAAAGAAAATAGGCAAAGAGAAAGTGTCTCAAAGCCTGTCACCTACACTCTTCCAAAGTATTATTTCAGCTAAGTTTTCTAGACAAATAACTGGGTACATTTCCAAATGGTACATGCAATTTTGGCCTACCTAAGAGTATTAAAAATTTTTTTAACTCCTTCGTGACGATTTCACACTAAGTATTGCACTAAAGCTGTAAATGGTGATGGTGCAAACACAGAGGAGGCCCCAGACGTACAGGGTTCTTTCTACTCCCCCTGGGAGCCCTATGTGGAGGTGCGGGCAGCGGGCAAGTGCTCGCGGAAGGGCTGTTCTTGCTCAGTATGTGCGCGGCTCGGCATTGCTCGTGCTCAGGAGAGGGTTACAGAAACCCCTAGAGAATCCCCTGGGCCTCTTCCCGTCCCCTCACCGCGCCACCTCGGGCGCCCACGCCGCCTCACCTGGGACGTCCGAGCTGTCACCCGCGCGAGCCACTTCCGTAGCGCGCCGGGAACTCGCCCAGACCCGACCGCGGGCCCGGCTCCGAGGGCTCAGGCCCCGAGGGCGCCGTTTCACCGCCTCTGTGCGGCCTCCTCCACGGGGCGGCCCTTCCTCTGCAGGGCCCGGGGCCGCGTGCTCCCCTGGTGCCCCGGGTTCAGCAGGTGGCTCCTCGGCGCCGTCGCTGTCACTAGAGCAGGCTCGGCGCTGCCGGAAAGTCCTTTTGGGCCTGTGAGCCATAGCAGAGACCCAGGCGCCCCAGCGCGCCTTTCCGGCCCACGCCAACCCAAGTCAGCGCCGTCCACTCCGGCGCGCGCTCCCGCCTCTTGTCGGGCTGCCGCGTGCGCGCGCCCGTTCCGTGCACCCTCAACTCACGCTTCGCCCAGCGCATGCGTGCTTTACTTCCTCCTTTGGTTGACAGGCCTTGCGAGCGCGCGGGGGGTCTACGGTTGCTACGTGTTCCCTTTGCGCGGCCTTGTGCAGAAAGTCGCATAGAGATTCCCGCAGACTCCCCGTACTGAGTGCCGTGGAGAGCATTGCTCACAGGCTCTCCTTGTGCGAACTCTTATCTGGAAGTTGCTATGTCTGCGTCCTGGATGGAACCAGACCTGCTGTTGTTCTTTTGTTTGTTTTTGTTTTTTCCTTTCTGTGGAGAGCAAAGTGTTCTCTCCAACCAAGAATTAAAACAAACAAAAAGGAGTGTGTGTGTTGCTTCTGAAAGCTAAACAGCAAAATCTGCATAAATGATAGGTACACAAATAAAGGGGGGGGGGGGAATCAAACGATTGCTTCCAGGCTTCAATAGAACCTGGTTAATAGCTTTGGTCTTCAAGAAAATTATATCTGAAAAAAGGGAGGTGTTGTTTAGAAAGACACTTAGATATAAAAAGGATGGCTGAGGCAAACTTGGGCGATGTCTATTAAGCACTGATGAGAGAGAGAGTGAGAGCCTTCATGGACTTGGAATTGTTGATTACCTTGGTAAAACTAATCGTCCTTGGATGCCTCCATCTGAGGGAAATAAACATTCATTTCACTTCATTCTTCTTGCTGGGGTTGGCCTCATGCTCCACATGGTTCATTCCCTGCTTTAAAGAAGACTTTCCAAGAGGGTCATAGAAAGGACTATTTTAAGGGATAAATTTCCAGATACCTTGCTCAGAAAGGCAGAAGTTTATTTAAGAATAATATAAGTGTGATGTTAGTGTGTCAAGGTTGTCCTTTCCCTTCAAATGTCACCAACTCAGGGACAATGTCCAACCGAAAAGGAATGTCAATGTTTTCAGCTAGGTTCAAAGCCATCAGCTGATGTGGGCTAGTTGCTTACTTCCTCATTTTAAACTACACTGCTTCCACAGACAGGGCCTTGCTTTACTCATCTTGCTATGCCCATACTTGGTATAGTTTCTCATGTAGAGTATACACTGAATGAACATGAATTCAATAAACTAAATGTGTGACTGAGGCAATTATGAAACTCCCAAACAAATCACTTTGTTTAACTTGTTGGATGTAAATATGTCAGCAGACAGGATATGTATTACTGAGATGAAAGAAAAACTCTGTTATTTAAAATATAAACCAAATATGTGTTCTATGGGAGAGAAATGAGATAACCGATTTTCTCTGGGTATGGCCTGGATGGGAGAGGATGAAAAAGACAGAACTTGTTTAATAAAGGGGGAGGAACCCTGGGTTTCCTTCTCTGACCCCAGGGGAAGCAGAGCAAAGGCTCTAGGATAGAGTTGTTAGATTTAGAAAAAAAATATATAGGACGTCTAACAAAATTTGAATTTTAGATAAATAAATATTTTTTTAAATATAAGTATGTCCCATATAATATTTGGGACATACTTGAATAGGAATATGGGAAGCCTAATACAAGATAAAGAGAAATGGAAAAATTTCAAAAAGTAGAGTAAGGTCTTGCAACTTGGGGGTGACAGTGGTTCTGGAACCTGAGGAATAGTGATGGTTAGTGAGAAGTTCCCCAGAGCAGGAGTTGGGGAAAAGGCATTTTAAAGACATGGTGTCCCCCCCGCCCCAAGCCTTTAGTAAAACTTTGCTTTACATAATCTTGAGTTAACATGGTTATTGGAAATAAAGGACTCATCAGCTGAGGCCAGGGTACTGGCGGTACCTTTTTGATGAGAAAAGGTGATGGCTCTTCTGTTTCTGAGCGGAAAGTACCAGAAGAGATGTAGTAGATGACAGGGGAGAAGCAGGTGGCTGAGCATGCTGGTTTAGGAGTGGCTATGAGATAGTCCCTTTCCCAGATATACCCAACTTTAAATGGGGGAAATGCTTCACAGGGTTACACATAGAGACAGGAAAAGAGCAGCCAGAGAACAAAGATTATATTTCTCCAAATAGCCTTTCTGAGTACTCATAATCATCGCTAACTTATATGATTAATATTTGCTCATTCTCATAAATATTAGTTTTTTTCCCCTCCAATAGGACAAGGATAATGCCACATCTTTTATTAGACCTACATCATACTTATAATATTAGCTTATTAAATCAGTTGACTATTAGGACATTTTGCATTATTCACCTTTTATAAAATTTAAAATTTTAGAGGTTAATAATAAAAAAGAAACAGCATATAAAAAAACCCCAACTTTTGAAAAAAGTGTTATATTTATGTACAGACTGTTTTTCCTCTGAAGTGAGAATGAACATTTTAATTCAGCTTCTCTTGCTGATCCGTGGGTTCTGAGCGCCCTCTAGTGAGAAATGTGCTACTTACAGAAGGTTGTGTCAATCTTTTGAAAATTGGCTCCTTTCTTATTAGAGAGCTATCTTTTCTTTCTCATTTGTTACAAGTAATGGACATATTTTAATTTATTAAAAAGATTTATGTTATTGTTTTTTATTTATTTATTTGTTTATTGTTTTTGACAGAGAGAGAGAGAGATACAGAGACAGAGAGAGAACTGAACTGGGGGCACTCCCTAGTTCAGCATATGGGTCCTCACGGGCCAGGGCCAGGATTCCATTGTCTGTCCCCGGCACTGCAAAGTGAGAGCTTAACCCACTGAGCCATCCGGCTTCCCTATGTTATTGTTTTTGACAGAGAGAGAGACAGAGACAGAGAGAGATAAAGAGAAGGCGGAGGGCTCAGAGCAGTCTCCATGGTTGTACGTCATCATTTTTCGACATGGTTTTGTTCTACACAGGAGGGCGGGGGCCCACACAGGGCAGGAATGGGGATGGGGGCCTCTGGCATGGGAGGCATGGCCCCTCAAGCCTGGGGCTGACCCAGGAGCTGGGAACCAAACTGGGGGCCTCCCGCATGAGAAGCACATCCCAGTTCAGCATATGGGTCCACAGGGGCTGGGGCGGGGATTCGATCCTTCATCCCCAGGGCTGCAAAGTGAGTGTTTAACCCGCTGAGCCATCCCGGCTTCCCCTATTTTCATTTTTAAGCCAACCTATCTTAAACTTTTCAAAACAAAATTTGGAAAATTATGTTTATAATTAAAGTGTCACTCTTTCCTTTGGGAATTAAAAAATATGATTGTGAAAATGCATCTGGAAGTATAGACCTAATTGTGCTTTTTTTCCCCCAGCATTTATTTATTTATTTATTTATCTATTTATTTATTTTGAGCACTTACTATGATGGGAGCCTGGTGCTGGAACCAGAGGGTCACAACACACATGACATTCTATTCCCAGTGATCACATGCTATTAGCCAATTAGCCATACAGTTGGCTTATTGAAAACTCTGTATTGAAAATATTTTTTTTGGTAAAAACACTTAACATGAGTTCTATCCTCTTAACAAAAATTTAAGTGGACAGTACAGTATTGTTAATTATAAGGACAATGTTGCATAGCAGATCTCTAAAACTTTTTCGTTTTGTTCGACTGAAACTCTATACCTGCTGTACATCAACTGTCCATTCCTCCTCCTCCTCGCCCCTGGCAACCACGTTCTCCTTTTACTTTCCATGAATTTGTTTATTTTAATGCCTCATGTAAGTGGAACCACACAATATTTGTCAGTTTGTGACTTAGTGTAATGTCCTCAAAGTTCATTTAGGTTTTTGCATGTGTCAGGATTTCCTTTTTAAGGATGAATAATGTTCCATTGTACGTATATGCCACATTTTCTTTATTCATTCATGGAACAATGAACATTTAGGTCATTCCAAGATCTTGGCTATTAATAGTGCTGCAATAAACATGGGAGCACAAATCACGTTTCAAGATCCTGATTTCAATCTTTTGGCAAAATACCCAGAAGTGGGATTGCTGAATCATATGGTACTTTTATTTTTAATTTTTTGAGGAACTTCCATACTGTTTTTTTATAGTGACTGCACCATTTTATATTCTCACCAACAGTGTACAAGGATTCCAGTTTCTCCACAACCTTGCCAACACTTGCTATTTAGTATGTATGTATGTATGTGTATGTATGTATGTATGTATGTTTGTATTTATTTGATATTGGCTATCCCAACAGGTATAAAGTGATAGCTCACTGTGGTTTTCATTTGTATTTTCCTGATAGCTAGTGATGTTGAGAAGTTTTTGCAAATATTTTTCTCCCATTTCATAGGTTGCTTTTCACTCTGTTGAGTGTTTCTTTCCTTTGCTGTGCAAAAGCTTTTCAGTTTGATGTAGTATCCACTTATCTATTTTTAAATTTTGTTTCTTGTGCTTTTGATGTCATATCCGAAAGTTCATTGCCAAGACCAATGTCTTTTTTTTTTTTAATATTTATTTTATTTTATTTTTTGACAGAGACAGAGAGAGACACACAGAGAGAGACAGAGGGAAAGGGTAGGGCTCAGAGCAGTCTCCGCAGTTGTACATTGTCAGTTTTCAACATGGTTTTGTTCCACACAGGTTGGCGGGAGCCTCGCAGGGCGGGAATTGGGCTGGGGGCCTCCCGTGTGGGAGGCACGCTCCCTTGAGCCAGGGGTTGAGAATCGAACTGGGGGCCTCCCACATGGCAAGCACACCCCAGTTCAGCATATGTGTTCGCATGGGTTGGGGCCGGGATTCGATTCTCAGTCCCAGGGGCTGCAAAGCGAGAGCTTAACCCGCTGAGCCATCCCAGCTTCCCCACCAAGATCAACATCTTGAAGATTTTCTCCTACATATTCTTTTAGGAGTTTTAAAGTTTAAGATCTTATTGTTAGGTGTTTATATATTTTAAATTGATTTTGTGTGGGGGGTAGGATAAGGGTCCAATTTCATTCTTTTGCATGTTGTCTTTTGGTTCTCTATTTCATTTAGTTCTCCTCTAATTTTAATTATTTTTTTTACTTCTGTGGACTTCGGGTTTCATTTGTTATTTCTTTTTCTAGTTCTTTAAAATGTGACGTTAGGTTGTTTATTTGGAATTTCTCTTCTTTCTGAGATAGGCCTGTAATTATGTAAATTTCCCTCTTAATACTATTTCCACTGTATCCCAATAATGTTGGTATGGGTGTATTTTCACTCATTTGTTTTTTGGTTTTTTTCCCCTCCTTTTATTTCTTCTTTGACCCAGTGATTCTTTAATAGTAGGTTGTTTAATCTCCATGTGTTTGTGTGTTTTCCAGCTTTCTTTTTGCAGTTGATTTCCAATTTGAAAGTAGTTTTGTTGAAGAATATGCTTGATATAATGTTAATCTTCTGAAATTTGCTGAGGCTAGTTTTGTGTTCTAACATATGGTTCTATCCTTGAGAATGTTCCACGGGCAATAGAAACGAATGCACAGTCTGATGTTCTAGGATGACTTATTCTGTAAATTCAATTACGTCCATTTGGTCTAACGTGTCATTTAAGACTGATATTTCCTTAATGATTTTCTGTTTGGATGATTTATTTATAGCTGTCAGTGGGGTGTTTAGGTCCCCTACTATAATTTGTTTTTGTCAGTTTCTCTTTCAGTTCTGTTGTAGCTGCTTTATAGATTTTGGCGCTTTCTGATTGGGAGCATATATATTGATGTGTTATGTCTTCTTCTTGTATTGTCCCCTTTATCATTGTAGAATATCCATCTTTGTCTATGATTACCTTTTTTATCCTGAAGTACGTTTCATCAGATGAAATGGCTATCCCTGCTTTTCTTTGTATGCCACTTTTTTAGAATATAATTTTCCACTCTCTCACTTTGAGTTCATATTTGTCCTTAGAGTTGGGATATGTCTCTTGCAGGCAGCATATGGTTGGGTTTTGTTTTTTTGATCCAATCTTTTACTCTGTTCCTTTTTATTGGTGAGTTCAGCCCATTTACATTTAGGTTATTGATATATGTGGATTTTATCTTTTGTTTTCTGATAGATTAGTGTCTCCCATATTTCTTTGCCTTTGTATTTCTGTCTGTTATTTTAGTTTGGATGTATTCTATAATTTTCCCCCTCTATTTCCTCTTTTTTATGTTATGTGTATCAGTTCTGAATTTTTTTTTTAGTGGTTATCATTAAGTTTATGTAAAAGAAAGTTTCCTCCGTATAGTAGTCCTTTTTCAGCATGCATCTTATCTCCATTCCCTTTTGCAAATTCAGACCCTTACTCCCTCCCCTTTTATGTTTTTATTTTCATAAATTACCCTTATTTATGCTGTGAGTTCATTTCTGAGTTGCAGTAGCAAATTGTCTTCTCTCTCTCTCTGTTTTTTTTTCTTTTTCTTATTTACCCTTTAAGTTATGTTTAAGTGTGTAGTGACATTCTGAGTAGGGGTTGCCATTTCCTGCTTCTGTCTGTCTATTTGTAATCTTCCTTATAGTTTTGTATCCTTTTGACTTTTTGCTTCCGGTCAAATAGCCCTCTTCAGTATTTCCTGTAATGAGAGCCTTGTGGTGATAAATTTCCTCAGTTTTGGTATATCTGAAAAGATTTTTATTTCTCTTTCATATCTAAAGGATAACTTTGCAGTATTTTTTATTATTGGCTGGTATTTTTTCTCTTTCAATAGTTTGAATATTTGCTTCCACTTTCCTCTTAGCTTATAGAGTTTCTGTTAAAAAATCTGATCACAATCTAATGGGCTTTCGTTTATATGTTACCATTTTCTTTATACTGGCTACCTTGAAAATTCTTTCTTTGTCTTTAATTTTTGAAAGAACCAATATAATGTACCTTGGAGAAAGCCTGCTAGAATTGAGGTAATTAGGTATTTGGTTCTGTTTACTTCTTGGACAAGGATCCACTACTTTCCAGATTATTTGAATTTTGTTTCATCTAAATTTATTACTTTGATCTCACATGGCTCCTGTAATCTGCAGGTCTATGCAGGGGTGGTTGTAGTTTTCTTCAGACTGCTTTCTTGAATTGCATTTCCTTTACCAAACCCATTTTTTGGCAATGGGTCTTGCTCTGATTCCCTGCCCAGCCTAATAAATAATTTTTATTTCCTATTACTTTATAGGAATTGAGTTTCTAGTTGCTCCTGTTTACTTTTTGATTGAAAACATAGCCCAGCTCCCATTTTGCATTTCTTTACATGTTTCATTTATTTCCTCTTTTCAAATCATTTTTACTTGTTTTTTTCTTTTTTTCCTAATTTTTTAAATCACTACTATATATTTGGAACAGAAAGATTGTTTTTAAGTGTTGCTCTATCTTCCCTGATATTTCCTTTTGTTGAAGGTTAAGTGAAGAGTTTGCTGCCTGAATTCTGCTAATTGACTCTATGTCCCTTTTGGTTTTTTGTAGCTAAAGTAGAATCTGAAACTGAATCAAGGAGTTCAAAGTGTTATAAAGTACAAGCCTTTCAAGTAAAATGTATTGGAGAACTTGGTGGGGCCTCTTCTCCTTCTAATGCTAGAACATGGGGTTTACTAATTCTGACTTTCTACCACCCTCTCCCACCCCATCCCACTTATAGGTCCTGAGGCTTAAAATAGTAGTCACTCCTTGCCAGAGTGTTGGTGGTAAGGGTCCTTGCCTTGATCTTACTTCAAGAGCTAAGTGAGCCAAGACATGAAGGGATGAGATGTATTGCACAAAAACCACGCCCTTGCCAGAGGGTATCAGCTCTCTCCAATTATCCAACCATATCAGTCACTCTTCCTTCCTGTGAGAAGATCAGTTCAAGTTTTACGTAGGGTCTGGCAGTGTTGGCACCTGGCTTGTCCATAACTTGTAAAGACATAAGGAGCCGAGAATACAGTATTCTCTTGATACTTCTGATCCAATAATTTCATTTCTGGAAATCAATTCTAAAGGAATAATCAGAGATGTGGTCAAGATTTATGAATAGAAATATCTGCCTTACTTTTACTTTTGATAGTGAACAATTTATTAAACAAACAAACAAACAAAAACAAAACAAAAAACAACCCTAGTGTTGCATGATGGAACATTATGTAGCTTTTATTTTCAGGATAGTTAGTGAAATGTACATGGTCACAATATAATATTAAATGGAAGAAAGCAGAATTAAATGTTATTATATATGCTATTATTAAAAAATTTTAAAGAGAACAAGAAACAGAAAACAGTTTAAAAGAAAAAGAACTGGAAGAAGATATGTCCATGTATCAATAGGTTTCCCTTCTGTATTTTCAAAGGTTTTTAAGGTAATTACATATCATGATAATAATAAAAAAATATTCTTAAATATTTTTTGTTTCCTAACAGATATTAAATTCTGATATATAAAGTGACATGGTAAAAAACTGGGGATAAGCTGATATCCAAACACCTACTATTATAAAGAAGTTTCAGTGTATATAACTGCATATAAATAACTTCCTGTCCCAGATAGTTATTATAATATAGAGATAAAGAAATAAATTTTAATTGTTGCATATAATATTTGAGTTTTACTTTCAGGACTTTAAAAAAATCTAGAAGAAAATAAGAATTCATACAATCTTTTTATAACAGGATGACAAATGTCTCATTAGGTAAAGTGCATGTTGACATAAAAATGAATGTAATTTATATTTGAATTTTTTGGCTAATCGAATGACATATGTTTTATTGTCTTGCTGTTATAATGAAAAATATTTAATTAAAAGCTAATTGAAAATTCTAGGCAGCAATTATCTTGCAATAGAGATGCCAAATTTGACATGAGGAGGCAGGTGAGCAGAAAGCAGAACTTGTGTAATTATTCCCCTGGGAGATGAAAAAGAAGGAACCACATCAAACGTTACCACAGAGAAAGATTCATGGCAATCTTTCTTAAACTGCATTGTTTCCTTTGTGAACTTTGCTTACATTTTCTTCATCAGGCAAACCATCATCAAACAAAAGCTAATGTAGCCAGTGTTCATTGGTTCACAAATGCAATTCTATAGACATGCTCCAAACCCAAGACAGGGAGACAAGAATGAGCCTCACTCACTTTCATTAATCAGACACAGATTATGTGTAATATAATGTGAGTGGGTGGTCCTTTAGTACATGGGATAGGAGACAAAAAAAGAAAAAGCAAAAAACCCAAACACTTAAAATCAGAGGAAAAATTGGGCAGAATACACCAGTTGAATTTAAATAAAAGTTTTATTTTTGGAGACATTTCAAAATTTTATATATTTATAATTTTACACATATACTGTATGTATTGTATTTATGTATGTATATGTGTTTGTATGTGTATATATGTGTATGTTTACCATGATTTACTGAGGCATAATTTACATATGATAAATTCACTCATTTTTAATTGTACAATTTAATGAGTTTTGGCAGTTGTGTACAACTATGAAACCACTAGCATAATCAAGATTTAGACATATTCATCATTCCTAAAGGTTCTCTCATGTCCCTTTGTACTCAGTCCCCTCCAAGGTTCCCAGCCGAAGGCAACCATTAATCTGTTTTCTGTCACTATACTTTTGTTATTTCTAGGATTTCATGCCAATGAAATTATAGAGCATTGGTCTTTTGTATTTGACTTTTTTTCTTAGCATAATGTTTCTGAAATTTATCTACAGTGTTACATATTTTATACAAGTTACAGTACAATTGTTTTTAATGAGATTATAGTAATGAGCTGAGTAATGACATTTTAGTCAACAGTTGACTGCATAATGACAGTGGTCCCATATGATTATAAAATGGAGCTAAAAAATTCCTATTGTCTAGTGACATCATAACTGTCATACCGTGTTACTCACATGTTTGTGGTGACACTGGTATAAACCTACTCTACTGCTGGTACTATAGAATTATAGCACATACAATTATACTGAGAGAAAAAGAGGAAGAAGATAGTTAAATCAAGTAGGCTAGAGTTTTAGAGAGACCCAGGAGTAGCTGTTGCATATGAAGGAAGTCAAGATTTAATTTAGAATTTTTGTAGGTTATGTACTAAGATCTTTCTGCTTTTCCAAGACATGACTATAAAGGTTGTGAGTCATTTTAACATTGTTGCTGTTGGTGGTGGCGGCGATGTGTTAGTGTGTGTATATGTGTTTCATAGCACTTTTCTGATTCTGAGTACATGTGATTGAATTTATGAGGTCTATTCACATATATCTATTCTTTCTCCACTTCACAAGTATAACTGTTTAAACAGGGAAATGATGCTATTGAGTAATGGAGTTTGTATAGCAATTAGGCCTTAAACTAGAACTTGTCTTTTAAACTTTCATCCAGCACCTTTTCATAGTATTTATGCAAGTTTTCTAGGCTCAGAAGACATTGTGAAGAAGAGAAGAAAAACTGTAAGTCTCTGGTATTACTGAGGAGGACAATGAGACTTTTGAGTGAGTGGCTTGAGCATGTTACATATGAGTCATGGTTTTACTGCATTGGGTAGATGCTTTGTGGAGAGGCATAGAATAAGGGCAAGCAAAGCACATTGTGTGAACATTCAGTTGTTTCCTAAGACAGCAACAGGCATGTTAAGTTCGTGGGAGGACATTTTGTACAATGGCAAGTGAATGTTACATTGATTTTATTTTAATCCTTATTTAAAAAAAAACAACATTGTATGATCTTGGTACCCATGTCAAAGACAAGTTGATCATATACCGGTATGTGTAAATTTATTTCCATATTACCCTGAATGGTAATGGAAAAAAGGATAGTATATTCAACACATAGTACTGGGAAAACTAAAAATCTTCTGCATGGCAAAGGAAACCATCAAGAGTAATAAGGCAGCCCATGGAATGGGAGAATATATTTGTAAACTATATACCTAATATGAAGTTAGTATTCCAAATATATTTAAGGAACTCTTGCAACTCAATAGCAAAAAACAAACAAATAAATAAACAAAAGCAAGATCAAAATAAAAATAAGAAAATTCCCAACAAGCAGTGCCCCCCCTCCAAAAAAAAAAACCCCACACAAATAACCTGATTAAAAAGTGGGCAGGGAAGCTGGGATGGCTCAGTGGGTTAAGCGCTCACTTTGCAGCCCCGGGTACCGAGGATCGAATCCCAGCCCCGGCCCGAGTGGACCCATATGCTGAACTGGGGAGTGCCCCCAGTTCAGATCTCACCAGGGCGAGACCCCGGCCCAGTTCCTGTCCTGTGCAGCCCCGCCCACCTGTGGAATGAAACTATGTGGAAAAACCAATGATGTGCAACTATGGAGACTGTTCGGGGCCCTCCCCCTTCTCTCTGTCTCTATCTCTGTATCTCTCTCTCTGTCAAAAACAATAAAAATAAATCTTAAAAAAAGAAAGTGGGCAAAGAATTTAAAGACATTTCTCTAAAAAAGACATATGAGTAAAAATGGT
>PVKE010032545.1:0-18419 GCA_004027555.1 Craseonycteris thonglongyai
GGGTGGGGGGAGGGAGAGAAAAAAAAAACAGGGGGTCTTGTGCAACAGAAACTAGGTTTGCAGGACAGTAGACTTGATGGAATTTGAGCAAGTAGGTCTATCATACGTTCCCTAGGTACGAATTAATTTTGCATAGAGACCAACTTCACACTCCCCCTATGCTATGAATTAAGGTGCAATGGAGAAAATGTTAAGGATATGTACTAGGATCTATTTCTTTGTGGTCAACCAACAATGTTCATTTTGCAGGCTGCTTGCCCCTGACCTAGACCCATAACTTTATCTCTAATAGGCCCAGTGGTGCTTTTCTCCCTCCAAGACTGCTTTCAGCATAGGGACTCTTCATCATTCCCCTCTCAGCTCATTAGTGGCTCCCAGGCTCATATGCATAAGCATGAAAGGGACTTGTAGATATATCTGGGGGGTGGTCCAGAGAGGGGAAGGGAGTCTCAATACCAGAGTAAGATGACTTCAGAACCTGCTGTGACTGTCAGCACATTGAGCACACTATTTAGAGCTTAGGTCACTGTGAAGCATCACACCACCTTCCTTCTGTATCATCAAAAGAGAAAACAACTCAAAACTAAAAAAATAAGGGAGTTGAGCTCCTCCATCCCCAATTTCCCATAATCTCAGCGAATATCCCATTATACTCCGAGTTCTATAACCTGTTCTTTTATTCACAGATTCCCCTTAGTTTCCCAGCAGGTGAGATATATTTTGTTTCTCTCACTTCTGATTTTGCTTTTTAATATAGCTGCATTGTAATGCAAATAAGCCTGAGTTAAAATTTTGGGCAAATTCCTCACATTGCCTCTGAGGCTCTTTTCCCAAAGTTGAACCTGCAGAGATGGTGGCAAAGTGCTCTCCGAACTTTGGGGTAACTCTTGAAGGCATCACCATCTTTGGCCATGGCTAGTTGCTTCCCAATAAACCAGAACTCTTGACTCTAAATAAAAATTACACTTGTACAATTTGCATGCCATTGAAAAGTTAGTCTTTGAGATAAAAATATATAAAGCTTCTCAGTTTTCCTAATATTTTTCGTATCTACCTTTCTGTCCCTCCCACTCAGAATCTCACAGCCCTATCTTCCTTTTCTGAGGAAGCTTAGGGCTCTCAGGAGTTGGTGATCTTAAAGCTTGGGGGCTCTGATCATGTAGATTAAGATTCTGGCCTTTTGGATTCTAGTTTTGGCTGGCCGCCACTACCTCACTATGAGACTGTGGGCACTTACTTCCCTTCACTAAGCCTCAGTTTCCTGTTCTGAGAAGTTGAATTAAGCGATCTCTAGGGCCCCTTTCTAGCCCTGGCCATCAATGATTCTGTGTCTTTCCATCAGGGAGTGAGACATTCCTGACCTTCACACCTCTTCTGGGCCAATGCAGGAAGAAGCTCCCCTGTAAGATGCCTGCTTTTCTCCTGCTGGCTTAACTAAGGGGCAAACAAGTGAGTACCAGTAGGGGCCTTCCTTTAAGTGCCAAACTCCTATTATAATTATGTAGAAAAGATATTAAGGTGATCTATCTCTAACTCTTAATCTTGATAAAGCAGCTTTGAGACAAGGCAGGTGTATGGGGCATGAAAGAGTATGATAAGCTTGCCCCATCTCCTCCAATACACACCTGACACTGTTTAAGAGTCTGAGCACATATTTGCCCTAGAGAGCTCCATATAAGTAGTGGCTGCTTATCCAATACAACTGTGTGTGGATGGAATAAGAAAGCAAGGACATGTGTAAACACATCCAGAGCACTGACATACTTGTATACTCACTCCTGTGCTCTCCTACCTTAGGCCTCTATGTGCCTTGTAAGACACTATGATGGGAAGGGATACCACATCCCTGTCTTCCCCCTCCCCAAAGTCAGAAAGGAAGACAGTGAGACAGGAGCTACTTGGCTTCCTATAAATTGTTTTGTCCTTCCTCACAGCTGCAATCAGAAGCTAAGGGCTCCCGCAGGCCTTGTTCTGATCTGCTGCAGGCAATGGAGGGTTTTTGAAACAGAAAGGACTTGGCTGCGGCCCCGTCTCAGCTGCCATGGGGGCTGGCTAATGGGCTCATTCGGGAAGACCCCTGCCTGCCACACTAAAGAGTCCCCTGCTGACCCCCTCCCCAGTCCCAACCCAATTAATAAATGGGGGCTCCCACTTTATGGCTCTGGGAGCAAGAATCAGAGATACAAATGACCCCCAGGGAGAGACAGAAAAAGGCCTTCCAAGAATTGAGCCAGAGAATTGTGCATCCACAGGCACATGCTGCCACAGGCTGGTCATGTACCATTTCAAAGCATTAAAGGGGTAGAAACTGGCAAAAAAAAAAAAAAAAAAAGTTTTGTTTTTTTTCCTCAGATGTGGAGTGGGATACCATTCTTCAAGTCTGTGGGCACACCCCATCCAGAAACTCTCTTTTACCGGGTTTCCCAACCTGAAAAGGGCAGAGAGCAGGTGATCATAGAGGCATACACCATAGGCTCCACTATTTTCCAGGAGCAGTGCCCCCTCCTAGATGCGGCAATACTAAACATAGGCACATCCCATCAAGTGGTTAATAAGCACTTCCTCCTTCTTAAAAACAAAGCAGCTACCTCTCTCCAAGCTTTCCTTACCATCAAATGTGTAACTATGTCCTGGGGTCATCATCTTCAGGCCATCTTTTATTCCTCCCCTCACATCCACCCACTTCCTTCTCATTCCTCTTACTCTAGTGCAGGCCCTCAGGGCCTCACATCTGATCCAGAACAACAGTATCCTAGGCAAGCTCTCCCAGCACAGCTGCAAGTCTTCCACATCATGCTCACCTCATCATGCTATGCTGTTACTGCTTACCAAATCAAATTTAAATTCCTCATTCAGCCAAGGATTGCTCCTCCGACTTCATTTCCTGCTTTCTTTCCTGTACCACCCTGACTAATCCATTCACAGCCCTCTGCACAAAACACACATAAACCTTCTTCCATAAGTTTTCTCCCTCTAATCCCCTTCCTCTCTTGTTCCATACTTCATTATCTTCAAAGAATCTTTTCTGGTTAACTCCTTTTTTTTTTTTTTCTTCCTTCTGATTATTACTTTGCTTTGGCTCCCCTGTAGTAGGTTACTATTTTATTTTATAACCTGACATAAATACCAATTCCCCACTTCCCACCCACGTATAAGACTCATCACTCACTAGACTCAGAAGCTTCCTAAAGATGAGCTTCTTTCCTAATTTTTACCCCAGAAGTTTCCCTGTACTCAGGACATGATTCAGCTAATGACATTACTGCTCCCCACTGAAGGAGCCCTTATGGGATAACTCTTGGGATATTAAATCAAACAACTATAACAAATACAATCTTATTCTTAATGTCAGTTTTCAGGCTGCCACCTGTCCCCACAAATACTGAACTGGGCACTGAGTCTTTCCAAAATTACAAACTGTTTCATGACTTCAAAGTGTATTGCAAAACAAAAATATATAGCCACCAAAGGAATTTATCTCCTTGATTCATAGTATAAAAACACTCTTTTCTTTGAACACTTCCTTAGGATGAGAAGCCCTGTTTTGTTCCCAATTTCTAAGATTAATCCCATCTTCTCAGGACATGATTCTATGGAATGCAAATCAACCCCAAAGCCAATCATATTCATGTTTCCTACCAGCCCTGCCTCAAGCCTACCTCTGACCATTATATTTTTGGAAGGTCTCTAGGAAGAGAAGTTATTCATGAACCTCTTTTAACTATTTAGAAAGTACTTCCTTAGATTAACCTCATTTTCAAAGACTGACTCTTCACTTCCTCTAGTTTAGCTCTATGTGGTAGACAGAAAAAAGTGACTAGCCACTCCCCTTTATCCTGTACATATTGCTTGGGATAAGAAGATGTATTTGCCTTTGAATCTTTTTCTTACTTAGCCTCAGTTGCCTAAGAATCTAGGTAATAAAAACCAAGCACAGTATCTGACACACAGTACTTTCCTGACAATGTTAGTTCCTATTCTCTTCCTTTTTCCTCCCAACACCTTAGGTTTCTTATTTCTGGGCCTCTTTTCCCTTTTTTCTTTTTCCTCTCTGTCTAAAGATGGCACTAAACTAGACATACTAATGTCCTTTTGTATAATAGCTCTAACATTCTGGTTAAACTGCTGTTTTATTTAGTTGGATCTAAATAGAAGTGGAGAGGAATAATACTAGTTTCCAGGTTGACCCAAAATCCATAAAATTGCTTGCAGTTTTAAAACTCCAAAAATACAAATAACATTCCCTCCTTATTCCTGAATTACCCTCTTGAACTATGTAGATAGCAGTGCTAAGCAAAATGTCCCTATATAAATTATTTCCTCAGTATAATTGTTTCTCTGTGAAAATGTTTTCATAACATCCCCCAGCCTAAGGGTCTAGGCCCAACCTCCAACCATAAAGGTAGCACTGCTATCAAGGGGAATTCTACTCAGCAGTACTTTGATGGAGCCTCCCTGAAATGAATTGTGAACCCTTAAGGCACCATCCCTTAACTTTCATTAGCCCAACCATAATTTTTCCTTCTACCCCATATTTCCACCTCTTCTTTCTACAGTTCAGCTACCAGGCAGCTCTAGTTCTCCCTTTCCGTCTCCTTCTCGTATTGCTTCTTTTTATATGACACCTCTTGCAAATACTGGTACAAGGCCAAATTCAGAAGGTCCTGAATTTATAAAAGGGATCCAGCTCCTAAGCTTTCTCTGAATTCAGTCTCTTTTCTCCTGGGCCAAAAGCATTCAAAATTGTATTAGCCTTGGTGGGGAGGGTTGTCTGTCTACAAACTGATCCTCACCAAAGGTATCCAATAGGCAGTGTTGTAGTCCTGAGAGACAGGAGGGAGAAGCATTCTCTCACCAGGTTCTTTAAAGAAAAGACCCCCCCTCCTCCAAGACCCAGGATTTGTTCCTCACTTAGCTATGTCTGCTACATTGTACCCTTTTTAAAGGTCTTTCCATGCTGCCTTCCTCAGGTATGCTTTGGCTTGGATAAAACATCCTTCATTCCTTTAGAACGATCAAATTATCTACCTTCAGTTTATAACCATGACAGAATAAAAGATCCAAAACTCCATCTATTTCTGGGACGTAGGGATGCTAGTCTAGGTGAATTTACTTCACGCCTATATCCTCTCATTCCAAAGAAGTATTCTGTGGCTGATGGGTGCATATTGAAAAAGCTTCGCTAAGAAATACCCATCCATCCAGAGAATATTAAAGATTAACTTCGTATCCACCTGTCTAAACCTTGGTACTGGTTTTTGAGATAGTGATGAGACAATCCAGTGGTCAAAGGGTTTTGGCACCCTAGTGATTAATCACCAGGGCCTCATGGCAGCCTTCACTTTTCTCATGGATAGTAGGGCCTTCCCACAGACACTATTTGCAACTGAGCTTAGAAATGTCATCAGCAAAAGCAAGTCTAAAGAAATGAAAAAAAAAAAAAAAAAAGAAATGAGGGAAGAGGATGAAGTGAAGGTTGACATTCCGTCTTTCCTAGACTGGCAGAACAAAACAAAACATCTCTTGTACCCCACACAACCTAAATTTAAAGTTCCTTTCACGGCTATCAACAAGAAAGCATGGTTATTTTGCTTTCTACTTCATCTCTCACCCCATAAATTGAGGATCTGGAATAGAAATCTGTCTTCAGAATTGCCTCTCATTATCCTTCAAAAATGTGAAGCAGCAGTAACTAAATACCCTGCAGGGTTAAGTGGTTAAGTAATCAATACTTCTCTATAAGGCCTGAAGCATGTGAGTTGGGTAGTGAGTGGGGAGGAGAGAGAAAAATAGTAAATGAAAAGAAGTGGGTGGACAGGGGATGAAAAGACAGCTGCCTATGGTGAGGAGTGGTAGAGTACCACTAGTAATCCCTTCAGGTGTCATACTTCCCTCAGTCTGTCAACCCTGGCTCACAGTAAACTCTCATTTGAGTATTCCTAAGGCTATGAGAAATGCCACACCTGGACAGTAAAGTTAGCCAGTGTCCAGGAATGCTCACCTTGCCTCTCAGGATAACCAGAAGACTTAGCAGTTCCACCTCTCCCTTGGAATGGTTGAATATTTACTCACTTGAGGAACTCACCCCTTCCATTCCACCTACACCTTCAAGTGACCCAAGTTGTGAACAGACAATTCAATACCTAAAAAACAGTCAAGCTATGGGGCAATCTTTAATAACAATGAAAATCCCCATTCAGCACTAAGAACATTAACTGTTAACTTCTTTGAGGCATTAACCTTACCATACAGTTAAGAATGCCTGTCTGATAGTGCCTAAGAAATGTAGGTACTGGACAGTCATTTCTGGTTAGAATCAGACTTGGGTATAATAGAGAAAAAAGTCCAGGTTAGTTAGGTCCTCAGCCTTAGGCCCAAAACTGAAATGACAAGTCACTGTTATGAAGTGACAACATTTTATAATAGGCTGAAGTTCACACTCCTAGTCATGATCTTGCAATATATAAATATAAACTGAAAACTAATTCCTTTTTCTCTGGAGGTTAACCAGGAACACAGGATTCCAGGAATTCAAACCATCTTGAGCTCTCCATTCTCCTTTTGGGTAAACAAGTGATAGCCCACAGGAAAAGAAACATCATAAACAACTTCTTCCTAATTTCCTTGTTCTGTTGTACCTCTTAACTTTGTATGATTTCTTACCCCACTCATAATTATAATTTTCTGATAACCTATCTCCTTTCTTTCTGTCTCCTGAGGGGTTTTACCTGCTGCCTACTCATATAACTAGCAGGACTGCAGCATATAGAAGAAAAAAATTTCAGTGTCCTAAACCACAAAAAGAGAAGGGAAAGCAATTATCTCCTTAGGTGGAAGTAGTAAAGATTTTGGAGATAATAGGAACTTTAGCTTTATAAACAACTTTGACTCACTTCCTGGATTGGCAATGCATCAGATTTCAACAGAGCTAGGAACACTAATTCTCATGCTGACTCAACTTAACATAGGAACTGGTTGGGGGTGGTGAAAGTAATTCTGGTTTAAGAGATTATTCTTTAGTCTAAAGTAAACCAAGGATGTCCAATCTTTTGGCTCCCCTGGGCCACACTGGAAGAATTGTCTTGGGCCACACATAAAATATACTAACTATAGTTTAGCTGATGAGCTTAAAAAAAATCTTATCATGTTTTAAGAAAGTTTACAAATTTGTGTTGGGCCACATTCAAAGCCATCCTGGGCCACATGTGGCCTGTGGGCCACAGGTTGGACGAGCTTGGTCTAAACAGCCTCTTACCAACTTCCCTTGATGAGAGTTGAGCTCAAACCCACTTACCTCTCCTTTCAGGAGTTGGGGTACATAAAGCTCAACTCTTTTGATGGCCTGGCACCATCATTATTTGTGTAACTCTTTTCTACTTAGAAAAAAAAAAATCACATTTTATGGTTTTCTCCAACTTTAATTCTCTAATTCCTAGTGTTTTGAAGCACCTCTTAAAACCCTGAGAACTTCTTTTTTTTGGTAGTTTATGAATCTATAGCGATTCAGAGACAAAGAACCCATAAAATAAAGTGGAAGAAAAAAATGCCCTTTATATCTAATTAGATCTGCTCAAAGGGTACAAATTAAGAAGTAAATGCAATGGAGCAAAAGTGGTATAGTAACAGGAAATATTTAATTTTCCAATCTCCACTTTCCATTCTTATAAACTGAAAGAGAAAATTTTAATATATTACAAAATATCTATACATAAACAAAGTACACCCGATGGGGGCAAAAACGAGAGAGAGAAAGGAATACAGTGTCAGGAACCTAAATCAGGGAGGAGGTGGCAACTGACACTTGTCTGACATAGCATTCTCTCTCAAAACCTGCTGGTAACCATTTTAGTACTGTAACTATGCGTATTATACACTCACTCACACACACACACACACACACACAAGGTTGGGTGATGTCTATGGCATAAGCTAACAGAAGTTTGTTCTACTCACAAATTTGTACTAACTGTCCTGCTTTTTAAAAAACATACAGATCTGATGTTGTTTTCAAATTCTTATCAATCCTCAGGACAGTTGAGGAAAAAACTAAGGAAATTGGGTCAAGCAAACTCATTTTGTACATCACAAAAATAAACATGGTCATCAAACCAGTTTTGCCTGTCACTTGTGAAAAGAACCAGATTTCTCATCTGTGCAAAATAATGTATTTAATGAACTTAATGTCCTCCATGGTACAAAAAAAAAGGTTAAAAAATGCTTTTGAGTGTAATTAAATCTGTGATTTTCTAATAGTCAAGTTGCGGTTCTGCCAGACCTTTACTTCCATTTATAAATAACATAAACTGAAAAATTAATAAATACCTTTTCTTCCTTCACAGATTCCAGGATATTTTTTTCCTCTGCTTTTAGAAAGTCAGAATTACCAAACTTTTTTCATTTTAAATATTGTACTTCCAAAATGGGTCAATCAGGGGGTGAAATAGGATCATAAATATATACACACACGTGTGCACATACACACACACTCATACTTTCCCTAATAGTGGAATGGGCAAGTGGAGACTTAAGTATATTATTTAGAATATTTGGCATAATTAAAAATAAGTGTGGGAAGGAAAAAACATTACTGATAACTGCTGATAACCAAAATATAATTAAAATATAGACTTTTATTCATATTTGATGGGAAACCAATTTTTTTTCACTGGATACTTCTGAAAGTATCTCAGGCTTAAATTCTATATTCAAAAACAGAAGAGTGGGGCCCAATGCCTCAAATTCAAATATTCTAAAATACAAAGGTCCATGTCTGAGGACTAAGAAGTCAACAGACAAAAGGTTCAGATGGACTTTAATGCAATTTACCAACACCATGTCAGTGAGCCTAGCAAATCTAATTGGACACACTGGTATAAAAAGCCATCACTGCCAAAATGGCTAGAAGGTTCTTTCTAATTAGTGTTTGGCTCCAAGGGCAAGGCCAGACCAAAACCCAGCGAATAAAGAAATACACACACCGGATATCTACCTATTTCAATGACAGGGGAAGTTTTTATGTAAATATCTGAAGAGGGTTCTTCTTCATTAAAGTTTTTTATTAGTGCATCTTTCTCTTACAAGTTTTTAATTTTTTAATATAAGAACTTGGCATTGAAACATGAAACTTGAGTTCTGAAAACTATTCTCCAAGATACTGAAGCTTGTTTGCCTTTTCTTTGTAAAAAAGGGAGCTAACCTATGTTTCACAAATGTCTAACTCTGTGCAGATAATTTCTATGAATGTATATATTTTTAAAACATATTATATGCAGGTACTCACACAGAAATGTAAACCAGAATGAGAAGCCTCCAAAGTTATCCCACCCTGAAAGCATTTCCCTTTTCCATTTCCTATTATTAAGGCAAAATTCTTGCCATGAAATCTTAATATAACCCCTTTTACCAAAACCAAAACCCAAATGAGTCTCTCTGAAGGAAAACCCCTAAAAGAATTGGCAGGATATGCATGCTAAGATGTATATATGTCAATACTGTTCTTTCTCCATGACCTGCTCTTTTAAAAATATTTTTTAAAAAGGTCTCAGGTACTGATATATCTTCAGAAAAATATCAACCCTAAACTAAGTTACATTTCCATGTATTTTTCAGGACTTTTTCCTCTTCGACATTACAATGCTGTTTCAAAGTTTTGTTTTCTTTTTTCTTTTGACATAAAAATATATGTGTAAACAGTATGCTAACTGCTGTTACTAGCCCTCTAGATATGGAGGCATCATCTCTAACCTCAGCTCAGCAGCAATATCCTAGGCTGTCTGCATTTATAAATCAACTTCACCATCAAAACATGGTTTAAAAAAATTTTTTTTAGAATTGAAGAGTTAAGAGAACAATATAGGAGTTTGAATTTCCTTTCTTTTATTTCAAAAAAGGTAAAGGTGTATACCAGGTTCTTGGGCATCTCAACGATTAATTTTTTTCCAAACAAATGCCTCAAAAAGAGAGAAAAACTGTATAAAGATGGGGTAAAAAAAAGATGGGGTCAAGTCTACCTACCTGCCTAAGAATGACACTTTCTACAACCTGCTTCATGTGCAGGGAAAGGAGGCATGTCTTTTGTCAAAGCAGAGCAAACTTTAAGGATGAGTAATTTATTTGGAAAAAAGGTATATTCAAGATGCTCAATGGGGGAGAAATAAAAGTTTACCTGAAAGCAAAAATATGAGATGGTAGAGAGGAAGAAAATATTTATTTAAATAAGCTAGTCATGGTTTTTCCCTTATTAGCAAAAACCTAAGAGTAGCTCAAATTTTGTGAACACTATTAAATTCTTAAAACAAACCAACCCCCCAAAGAACTGAATTCAAAATAACCATTAAAAAAAACCCCAAAACTTAAAAAACCTAAGGAGAGCCTCTCCTGAACCATCTCAAAATTGAAACTATTCTCTTTTTCTTCTGCTAAAGAAGTGAAGGCAATGAACTAATTAAAACATTTACTTTCAGTTTAATGACCCTCTCCACTTTCTCTATATTTACTAGGTAGAGTTGAAGTAAATATTCTGGCTATAACCCATCCAGGGGAACCAATATCAATATCATTTTTTTATAAGTCACCTGCTAGTAGCAAGTGAGCAAGGAATACAATGGACAGCTCTGAAGTAGCCAAATGCAGATGATTACCTCGCTCTAGCCAATGAATTCACTAAAGGTTGAGAGAACTGGATGGAAGATGGATAGGAATCTTTCAGGACACTGAAGTCTCTGGGTTAGTAAGGAACTCCTCTCCCTCTTCCCCCTCTTGGTGGGACTCTTGAAGGCCCCCGATAGAGTTTTCCATAAGCAGAAGACTGAGCTGGGGCCCCCCAGGTAAGGCCTGCTCCTGAGCTGCTGGCCCCAGTGGTTCCTGGCCCCAGCTCCCCATAGTTTTGCAATTTGGTCTCTGTATGTGCCACAGAGTTGCTGCTTCCCTCAGCCTTCAGGAATGGTTGCCCGACCACTGAGTGTAATGCTACAGGGACCCTGGCAAAACGAAGGTCCTGGTCCCCTGGAAACTGCACTGAACCTGTACCCTGGTAACTGCTGGACTCCCCAAGGTGGCTCACAGAGCCTGAGAAGGTCCTGTTCTTCACCAGGGTTTGGGCCAAGGAGTCTGTCAAGGCTAGACCAGAGTTGCGTTCATCAGTGTCAGTGGCACTGAACCCTGTTTCAGGGCCATCAGTGTTTCCGTAAGTCCTGTTGGGATGGGGTCGGGTGGAGTATTCCATTGGTCTCAAGGCCTGGTGCTCATGTGGCAGGTGGCCAGGGGGCTCTGCTTCAGGCTGGGATAAAAGTTGCAGCAAGGCGGCTGTCACAGCTGGGTTCAACTCCTGGGGGGCGCTGGAAAGATCGCCTTCAACCAGAGGGGGTGGAGGTGGCGGCGGTGGAGGTCCAGGGGGCTCAGGGGGCCTCTTCTCTGGTGGAAGAATGTGAGGAGGACATGCTGTGGAAGGGTTACTTCTTTTAAACACCATCTTAAAAATCATGTGATTATAAACACAAACATACACAAACACACACACATACATACACACTGCCCACATATATCAAAACAAGTAACCAAATATATATAAAGAATAAAATCTTGGGATCAGGAAATTATAATTTATAAATAAAATCAAGTGATTCAAAGCAAAACAGATGCATTCTGGATCTAACAGCTGGTGAAAAAAGATCATATTTCAAATAATTGTCCTGATTTTTGTCTGAGATTTCCTCCATCTCCTTCCTTAAGGAACTGTTCTAATATGTAGGCTGTTGGCAGCCACCCCGTCTCTTTTTGCTGCTGAATCAAAACATTAATTAAAATAAAGTAGAAAGAAGGAAAATGAGAGGGAACAATACACATAATTTCTAGGACATAATCTTGTACAACAGGAGACCTTGCATAAACTTAGCTAACATATTTTACAGAATGTTTGATGACATAAGGTTAACACCTGAAACAGAACTTGAAGAATATACAGGAGAGATTAAATAAAGTAAAAACCTTTCATTACTGTCATGTATATACACTTGCTTCTTTAAACTTCAGTCCCCTCTCCCCATAAGCACATTCTGAAGGACTATTAACCATCATAGTCATCAGCTTCCTATGTTACAGTAATTATAAAAACTAAAGTAATCTTCTACAATAATTTTCTATTGTTTTCCAACCTCCTGCATTTTTTCCCATGCTATGAGAAAAATTACTATAGCAATGTCATGCAGAATATCTGTTTCTCTTGGAGACAGTGTCAATAAATGAGTATTCAGAAATGTACTGAACTAATACTACACCCTGTCTTTCCAAAGATCTTTGTCTTTTTTGAACCACTCCCCAGATTCTTTTCCTCTCTGCAGGCTAAATTTGCCTAAACATGGTAATCATTGTCTGATAATGAACTCCTGCTAAGACAGGAGAGTAAACAGGTAAAATGGCATGAGTTTGAGAAAATATAAAACCAAGTACAATCAGAACAGTGCCTTTGGAGAGTTGGGAGTCACCCTGCTGAAGAAAAGATGTAATGTTTGGGATATCTTCCAAATGATCCATTTTTCTGTACCCTATGGAAGCGTATTTTTAAATGTCCATGTAGTCAGTTCTTTATTTTGAGCTAGTAATAGAAAGTCATTACTCATACAAGCCAAAAATAGTTTTTAGTTATAATTAGATATTTTGGTAGTATATTTACCACAATTATATTTTGCAAAGATAATCAACAAAGTAAGTATGCATTCCCTTAGCATACACATGAAATCACTCTGAAAACACTACAAAACTGTAAAGTTGTGCAGTGGAAGGATGAAGGCAGGAGCTATAAGTAACATACAAGTAGGGTGACCAACACTCCCTATTTGCCTGGGACTGAAGAAGGTTCCCAAATTGCCAATTTTAAGTTTTAAAACCAGGACTGTAAAGGAACAAGTTGGTCACCCTATATACAGTACCCACCCAAGCAACTTGTTGACAGATGGGCTAGTTGATTAAGTAGTAGGGAAAAGTGAATTTAATGACAAAAAATTAGCTATGGGAAATTTATAACTTGAAAAGTAGACATCCTGAAAAAGAAGAGCTAACTGGACTACAAACATCTAAATTTTAGAATTTTTTGCCGTCAACACCACATATCTCACTACATAAAAACATAGTACCAGTTACTTTTTAAAAGTATTTTTGGACAAGACATAAAATGGAACACCAGGTTTGTTGTTGTTGCATTTTTAATACTGAGGGTAAACAACTTTAAAAATGCCGAACTGCAAAAATGGGAAAGCTAAACTTGTATTCATCCAGGTATACTACTTTTCACATTTAAACTTTGCTTTTTATGTAAATCACCTAGTTGTTTCAATAGAACTAATTCTTGAACTCAAATTTTTCACATGTATGAGAGGATGAAAACTATTTCAAAGTAGCAAAAGCAGATGGATTATAAAGAACTATTAAAGTTTTAAAAATTTCTTAAAGAAATTAAAAATAAAGATCACATTATAAAACTCATGCTGTTGTACCAGCAATCCCCAACCTTTTGGGCACCAGGAACTGGTTTTGTGGAAGACAATTTTTTCCATGGACAGGTGGGGGTGGGGGAGGAGGGATGTTTTGGGAATGATTCAAACACTTACCACTCATTTACAGAATTTTGATGAGTCTGCAAGCAACTGATTTATTATGGTCTCTGTGCAGTCAAACCACTCTGATAATGTTAATCTGTATTTGCAGCTGCTCCCCAGTGCTAGCTAGCATCACTGCCTCAGCTCCACCTCAGATCATTAGGCATTAGATTCTCATAAGGAGCGCACAACCTAGATCCCTCACATGTGTTCATAATATGACCTGCACTCCTATGACACTCTAATGCTGCCGCTGATCTGACAGAGGAGGCGGAGCTCAGGTAGTAATGTGAGCAACGGGGGGCAGCTGTAAATATAAATGAAGCATCACTTGCACCACGGCTGCTCACCTTCTGCTGTGTAGCTGGGTTCCTAAAAGGCCACGGACCTGTATCCGTGGCCGGGGGCTTGGGGATCCCTGTTATAAGATTTAAAGTGTTAACAGGGGAAGCTGGGATGGCTCAGCGGGTTGAGTGCTTCCTTTGCAGTTCCGGAGCCCGAGGATCGAATCCCGGGCCCGGCCCAGGTGGACCCATATGCTGAACTGGGACGTGCCCCCAGTTCAGTTTTTGCCGAAGCCTATGTGGGAGACTCCTGGCCCAGTTCCTGCCCTGTGCAACCCCGCACCCACCTGTGGAGTGAAACTATATGGAAAAGCTAATGCTGTCAACTATGGAGACTGTTCTGGGCCCTCCCCATTCTCTCTGTCAAAAAACAATAAAAATAAATCTTTAAAGTGTTAACAATATCGCCAATCCTTAACAGTCTGTACTAATGAAGGGAGGTATTAATGAAATGTACAAATAAATTAAAAACTTCATTTGACTCATTAGATTTCAACCATAACCCTTTCTCAACAAGTACAGTATAGCTAAATAGCCAAAGTGATAAATTTTCACTTTCTCTGGCATATTTAGTCTGCCCTCTGGTGGAAATGTTAATGAACAGTAAAATGGCTGAATGAGCAGGGGAAAAGTAAGAACAAAACATAGAAGACACCAACTGTATAATCCAGGTGACTTAATAATTAGGAATGGTATTTTTACTCTCCTCTGAAAAGTAAATCCAAAATGTTTGGCCATAGGCCAGGACTTAATTTTAGTTCAGTTTCTCTATTTGGCTGATAGTTTGTTGGCTCAATTATTGAATTTCTTTCAATCACTGATATATAATTCAAACCACTTCTTTCAGGTATTTTTATTATAGCTGGAATTTTTTGTTTTAGGGGTTGGAGGGTATGAAAAATGAGACAAAGAGGTTCGCTTTAATTTTAGATTAGCTTTCTGTTTTTCCATGTCCCGGAATCTCTTAAAAGTAACTAGAATCAGATACCAGAATAGCAAAGTGAATTAAGAAACATAAAAAGAAACATATTAAAAGAGTTAAGTACATGAGTTCTACTTCTAGCTCTGCCAATAATATGGTTCCAGCAGTGGGACCAAAGGTAGGCTAATTTAAATTCCTTGGATTGCAATTTCCCTAGCTATAAAGTAAAAGGGTTTTTATTTGTTATCTTCCAGTTTTAAAAAGATTTATATATGAAAAATAGCTTATATATTTGACCCTATGCCAGTGGAAATAAGGCATATACTTTCTGTATCATCCTATATGAAGTATGAATGCAGGACCCTAAAGTTGACGGTGAGTGTACGCTGTCAAACCTTGTACCTCTTCTCATTCCCCAATTCATGGGATCTTCATGGATAGTGAAAATTTCCAAGGAGTTGAAAACACTTTTAGAAGATTTTGCAAGCAGACTGTGAATCAGACTGTGCATGCTGTGATCATGTGAGATCAAGGCATTAACATACTTCCTTTTTCCAGATTTTTTCTTTATATAATGCTCATTTCCTAATCTAAAATCCATTCAACTATCTCTTAGGAACACAGATTTTAAAGAAATCATTTTTATATGCTATTAGTTTTTGAAAAAGAAACGCATGGTGTTAATTATCTATAATACTTGGAAATATTCCCAAATTATTCTGCAGTTTAACAATGACATTTTATTAGGGTTTTCTTGACTGTATCTTTCAGGCAAGACTCTGGTATTCAGCGTCCACTACACTGGAGTACAACTGACTATTTGTATAATCTGATGATGGTTTGTTTGGAAGGCAGATTTTCAAGTACTAGTACTAGTTGGATATCATACATACAGTGGTTCAAAGATGCATCACTAGCTATGGTTGTGGTTTCTGTGGGTTGAACATAGGGGCTTTACTTACCTACCTCCTAGGAAATGTAAAAACAATCAGTATATGAAAGGTGCTCTGAGAAGCTTTGAGACTTAAACAAAAGAAGCCAGGCAAGAAATATATGACTTGGTGGTATGTTCTCCTGTAGACTAGGTTACAGAAAAACTGAAACGGAGGCCATTGATGTGAAAAAAGAAAATGTTAAAAGAGATTTTTAAGAGGATCAACAGCACCTGAGCTCAATGAGATTCATGACCGGTCTGTTTACCTGCTGCCTCCTCCTGTGGCATTGTGGGAGTTCTTCGGGGCCCCTGTGACCCACTGTTCTTGTCACTGTTGTTTTCCTCCAGGCTGCCTGCTGGCTCCTGGGTTTTCATCAGCTGACTCAAGAGAACTGCCAACATATTCTGCATGTCAGCCGGTGTGCTTGAAGCTTCAGGGGTCGCCTGTTCTGCTGAAGGTTGGACCACTGGAGCAGGGGGTGCCTCCTTCAAAGACTCCTCTGGGCCCATGGGCTCTGAGTCCTGCTGCTGGGAACTGGCTTCCGTTAGGGCACTGATGGATTGGTTCAGGGCCTCCAGCTGCTGCTGTATCTCAGGGTTGGAGTGGATATTAAGCAGCTGCACCATCTGAGGGATGCTCAGGTCGGTTTGGCTCTGCAGCAGGTTCAATAACACTGCCAATTCACTTTGATTCAATTGCTGCGTGATGTCACCGAGGCCTGTGGAGAGAGAGTGAAGCCAAAATAAGAGGATGAGACAGGGCAAGGACCTCTGCTTTCTTCAATTGGCAACAATGACTTATAATATCCAGTGAATGAAGTTTCATTTTGAAAGTTTCATTTCTTGTGCTTCATGTTGTCATGACACAGCTTGTTATCCTTTGTATTACTGCTTAAAAATACAGGGACTAAAACATCTCTGTATTTTGAGTAAAAGTGATTTCAGTTTACTTTATTTTCTAAGGTCAGTAATTTTCAACTCTTAATGTATATTAGAATTACTAGGAAAGATTTTGAAATTCAGATGCCTCAGGCCCCATTCTTAGATGATAACTTCAAGAATGTTTATTTTTAAAACTTCCTGGATGATTATAATCTGTACACAGCACTGAAAGCCACTGTTGTAGGTGGACAGGGAAGGGAGAGTGAATAAACAATATCTGAAAAAATGGTTCAGAAAAACTAATGGTACCACAAGAGAACTACTTTGTGATAATAGTTCATTATTATACAGTTTTGAATATATTTAGATCAGGTAACAGTCTATGGAACTAACTACATGTAGCAATTGTAATTTAACATTACCAGACTCTAAGGTTTTATCAAAGCTAACATATACAGGGTTCAAAGTTATTTTTGTTAGAGAGCCATGAGCAAACTAACCTTAAGACTAAATTTGGCTTACCTAATTCACTGATTTATGCCACATAACTAATTTCCTTATTTCAGGAAAGAAAAATAATCTATTGTAGACTTTTACACCACACGTATAAAACTTGGTTATCTCATTTTCCCTATGAGAACACCAACTTCTTTATTAATGCTTCAGTAGCTAAAAACTGAAAGAAAGAGAGAGATTGAGAGCCTTGCACTTGACCTTCAAAACCTGCCAGAATGTGCTTAATAAAAGCACAGTGGATCCATCCCAGCACTGACCTATTGCATCCCCAGCCCCAGGCTCCACCTTGCCAGGAGTAGGCTGAGGTGGTGCTGGGCTGCTGTTCTTCACAGGCTCAGCACTTGTCCCTGAGGTAGTTTCTTTTCGAGAGGCTTTGGATGGAGGTGGCTCTTCTATCACAATACCACTTTGTCTCTGCCTTCGTCGTTTCTTACTCCATAATTCATGACAATCCTGCCAGTGAGGGAGGCTGAAAAAAAGACAAAGCAAAGGGGAAATGTGTGTGGGAATATGGTAGTGAGTAAACAGAATGAGATTAACATGGGAAGGCAAAGAGCAGTAAGAAGTAGAAAGGATAAGAAAAATATAAAAATAATCATAGAAGTTAGCAAATAAACAGTACCAATGTAAAAGGAATCATTGCATATAACAGTCTGAAGAAATAAAAGTCCCAAAGCTCAAAAGATTGTTACAGTGAAAAATTAAGATCTTGCTAATACCAGAGACACACCTGCTATATAAATGCCCATATTACAGCCAAACAGTTAAGCCTTACAACTGTTCTTGCTTAGTATAACAAGAATAAAGGAGAATTTTACTGGTCAGATTTCAGTTGGGAATAAATAGCACAGAGATGACTGGCTTGTTAATATCTACAAAAAGCACAGAAAGAGTGGTGATTTAAATCTTGGCAGAAAGTACATCATGATTAAATCAAATCACCTCAGTATAAAACCAATTTGTATGTTATTTGGTCTGTGAAAATCAAAACACTGGTTCTTTTTCCTTTCTGTCTAGTGAATTTCCATGTCTGCATATTTTCATTTGTAGAGTTTATTAGAATATTTTAATATACTTCCAGAGTTCCCCCCAGGAATAAAAACAGACCCAGTAGATCAAATCTACTACAATAAAGATTATCACAGCCAAAATCTATAACAAGTGTTCCCAAATTTTAGTAAAAAGCGTATGTATTTTAAGCCACTTTCAGTATGTCAAAATTATAATGC
>PVKE010032546.1:0-18419 GCA_004027555.1 Craseonycteris thonglongyai
AGCTAAAATTTTATTTAAGATTTTTGCATCAGTGTTCATCAGTGAGATTGGCCTATAGTTTTCCTTTTTGTTATTGTCTTTCCCAGGTTTTGGTATTAGGGAGATATTGGCTTCATATAATGAGTTGGGTAGTATTGCCTCCTCTTAAATTTTCTGGAGTAGTTTGAGGAGGATGGGCATAAGTTCTTCTTTGAATGACTGGTAAAACTCATTGGTATAACCATCTGGTCCAGGACTTTTGCCTTTGGGCAGGTTTTGGATAGTTGTTTCAAGTTCTGTACTGTTGATTGGTTTATTTAGGTTATCCAAATCTTCCTGGTTCAGTTTAAGTAAGCTATATGTTTCTAGAAATTTGTCAATTTCTTCTAGATTGTCAAATTTGGTGGCATAGAGTCTTTCATAATAATCTCACTTAATAGTTTGGTGGTTACCGGAGGAAAGGGGAGAAGGGAAGAGGAGGGAGTGTTGAGGGGGGGAGTGGGAGTGGACACTGGATATATGGTGATGAAAGGGGAGCTAATTCTGGGTGGTAAGCACATAATGTTATGCATAGGTAATGTGATGTGGACTTGTACATCCGGAAACTATCTAATTGTTACCAGTCAATGTCACCGCAATAAATTTAATAATAAAATTAAAAAAAAAATCTCTTATGATTGTTTGTATTTCTGCAGTATCAGTTGTGATCTCTTCCCTATCATCCCATATTCTGGAAATATGAGATTTTTCTCTTTGCCCTTTGGTGACCCTAGCCAGTGGCTTGTCAATTTCATTGATTTTTTTTCAAAGAACCAGCTCTTTGTGGCATTAATTTTATCTATTGTTTTTCTGTTCTGAATTTCATTAAGTTCTTTAATTTTTATTAGTTTTTTTCTTCTGCTGGCTTTGGGGTACCTCTATTCTTCTTTTTCTAGTTCTATAAGATGAGATGTGAAGGTGTTTACTTGTAGTTTTTCTTGTTTGTTGAGATAGGCCTGTAATGATATAAATTTCCCTCTTATTACTGCTTTCACTGTGATCCAGAAACTTTGGTACATCGTGTTTTCATTGTCATTCATTTCTACAATATTTTAAATCTTTTGTTTTATTTCCTCATTGATCCAGTCACTTTTTAATAGCATGTTGTTCAATCTCCACATATATGTGGTTCTCTCTGCAATTGATCTTTTGCAATTGATCTCTAGTTTGAATGCTTTGTGGTCTGAGAATACACTTGGTATGATTTAAATGTTCTTAAATTTGGTGAGGTTGGATTTAAGTCCCAGGATATGGTCTATCCTTGAAAATGTTCCATGTGCACTAGAGTAAAATTTATAGCCCTGTGTTGCAGGATGGAATGACCTATAAATGTCAATTATGTCCATTTCCTGCAATGTATCATTTAAAGCTGCAATTTTTCTATTTATTTTCTGCTTGAATGATCTGTCCAATGTTGTCAGGGGGGTGTTTAGATCCCTTACTATAATTGTATTTTTGTCAAATTCTCCTATTAGATCTGTTAGTAGTTGCTTTATAAATTTTGGTGCTTCCTGATTGGGGGCATATATATTGAGTGTCATGTTTTCTTGGTGTATTGTCCCTTTTATCAAAATGAAATGTCCATCTTTATGTCTTATTATTTTTTTTATCCTGATGTCTATTTCATCAGAAATCAGTATGGCCACTCCAGCTTTTCTCTGACTGCCATTTGCCTGGTGTATTGTTTTCCATCCTTTTACCCTGAGGCTATGTTTGTCTTTGTGGCTGAGGTGTGTCTCTTGTAGGCAGCATATGGTTGGATTTTGTTTTTTTAATCCAGTCTGCTACCCTGTGCCTCTTTATTGGTGAATTCAGTCCATTTACATTCAGGGTGATGATTGATATATGAGGATATCCTGTATCCATTTTTTCTTTCTTTTTATTTTTTTTGTTGTCCCAACTTTTCTCCATTTATTTTGTTTAAAGATTTATTTTTTATTGTTTTTGACAGAGAAAGAGAGAGAGAGATACAGAGTCAGAGAGAAGGGGGAGGGCCCAGAACAGTCTCCATAGTTGCACATTATTTGTTTTTCCACATAGTTTCATTCTACAGATGGGCACCGGGCTGCACAAGGCAGGAACTGGGCCGGGGTCTCACCCCGGTGAGAACCAAACTGGTGGCACTCCCTAGTTCAGCATATGGGTCTACACAGGCCAGGGCTGGGATTCGATCCTCGGTCCCCAGGGCACAAAGCAAGCGCTTAACCCACTGAGCCATCCCAGCTTCACCATTCTCCATTTATTTTGATTTCTTAATTCAGGCCGAATAGCCTCCTTCCGTATTTCTTGGAGTGCCGGTTTTGAGCTGGAGAATTCCCTCAGCTTCTGTATATCTGAAAAGGCCTTAATTCCTCCTTCATATCTAAAGGTTAATTTTGCTGGATAGTTAATTCTTGGCTGAAAATTTCTCTCTTTTAATATTTTGAAGATTGGTCTCCACTCCCTCCTGGCTTGCAGAGTTTCTGCTGAGAAGTCTGGTGACAGCCTGATAGGTTTTCCTTTGAAAGTTATATTTTGTTTTTCCCTGGAAGCCTTGAGGATTCTTTCTTTGTCTTTGGTTTTTGTCATCTTCAGAACAATGTGCCTTGGAGAAGATCTGCTAGGGTCTAGGTAGCTAGGGCTCCTATTTTCCTCTTGAATTTAAGGTTCTAGCTCTTTCCATAGGTTAGAAAAATTCTCATCCACTATTTGTGTTAGTAGACTCTGAGAAGATTTCATCTCGCTTCCTTCTGGTACTCCTATTATTCTAATATTGTTTTTTCTGATGGAGTCAGAGAGTTCTTGTAGGGCTCTTTCATTTCTCTTGATTCTCCTTTCCCTTTCTTCTTCCCTCTGTGAAATTTCCATGTTTCTATCTTCGATCTTACTAATTCTTTCCTCTAGCTGGTCAGCCCTGTTTTCTATGGTGGTCAGTTCTATTTTCAGCTCTCTCATGATGCCTTTCATTTCGAGGAGTTCCTTTTGGTTCTGCTCTAACTTCTCAATTTTATTGGTAAAGTACTCATTTTGCTCAGATAATTTCTTGTTGAGGTCATTTAACTGTGTCTGGGTACTTTTCCAGCATTTACTGAGCTCTGTGAGTGCCTTGAGTATTGCAGCTCTGAATTCTGTTTCACTTAGATTTGATTCCAAGTGTGCAAGCTCCTTTTCTAAAGAATGTCTATGATCTTCTGGAGGGGCTTTGGATTCTGAGGTGTGCATTGTATTTGATTTTTTTTTTTCCTTAGGAATGAGTGTGTTTTTCCTCTGGGGGTTTGCCTATCAGATGGGCTTCTGTTTATTTTTTCTTATGAGCTCAGTTGTGGAAGAAGGAGTTTGGGGGAGAGAGTTGGGGAAAGAAGTCCATTTCTGTGTCCTGGGGTTGCTCTTGAGGTTGCTGTCTTAGCTGTTAGGAGGCAAGGTACTGAGGGTGTGGCCAGGGGTGGGGGCATGTGAGTGGGAGCTAGGGCAGGCCTGAGACACAATAGCAGATTCGTCTTTCAGCAGGGGAGCTGGTTGTTCTGTGTGGGCAGGGCCACAGGAGCTCGGGTCTTTCTCCCCTCTGCTCCGCTGCTTTTACTTTAATCACATCTGTGAGATGGACCCTCAGGGCAGTGGTGTGGTGGTGGTGTGGGTGGGGGGCTTGGCTGAGGCCTGGTCTTCTGATCAGGCTGGGTCACAGCTGCGGCCGGGTCAGTGGTGCCACGGCGGTGGCTCGTGCTGCAGCTCTGCCCAGCATCAGCAACTCAGCCAGTGGCTCCACTGGGTCCCTAAGACCTCCGTCAAGAGTCAAGTTTTCACTTTAAGCACGTCTAATGCAGCCGAGCATGCTGCCTCCGTGGGCTAAAGGCCGGGCCCCCAGGCTGAGGCTGGCAGCTCTGCTGGTTCCCTCAGTCCCCCACTTGAGCCGCTACCCTCACTCCGAGAGCCCTGTTTTCAAAAGGTGCTTCCTCACAGTCAACTCTAGGAGCTCAGCTGTGTCTCCTCTGTAAACCAGGGGTGCTGAACTGCTGTGTGCTGATTCCCTGCTCTCACCCCACCTGCCTTGAAGTGCAGCCACCCTGCTCCACAGTTCCTGTTCCACTTTAGGCTTCGTGATCTGATTAGGGCATTGCATGCTGTCCCTTGAGATCGGATGTTAAATTGTCCACAGTCTTGTGGGGCTTTCATGCTCCTTAGGTCTCGGCTTCCAGCCCACCCTTGATCTAGCTCCACTTTGACCATAGTCCTCCAATCCCTCTTTGTTTTGGACAGACCCGGGCCACGCTCTGCATCCCTGTCCCCAAACTGCTCTTTCCCCTTCCCTCTCCCGCTCTCCCCTTTTTTCTCTAACCTTTGGGTATTGTTCTGTGTTATGTGGTTCTCTTAGTTGTGGGTTCTTCTCAGGGTTTTCCCAGTGGATTCCCCTTTGTTCATAAGTCTCTTCCCAGGTAGGTATCGGGGTTCTCCTCTCATGCCACCATCTTTTTTCCAGCAAATTATTAGCTTTTTACAGCAGACATTTCTTGAACAACTATAAGGAAGTGCTACAGTAGTACAAGGTTGAATAAGACATGGTAACCACTTATTTTCAGGTAGTCAAAGGAACTAATAACACATACTAAGATACGTGATCTCATATATCATAAGATATGCGCTCTCACTTCTAACAGTAAGGCTAGATTGATGGTTCACCTAAAATAACAGATGACTTCCTAAACTCATCAGCAGTTTTGCTCTGACATAGATACAGCCTTCTTATTTCTAAAATATTACTATGTCCCCACCCCTTTTTCCTTGTCATCTGAGACCACATTAGACTTTGTGGGTTTTTCAGGCTTCTTCTCTTCTTCTCTTCTTCCTAGTTCCTGAGAGAGAGCCTCCTTTTTTTATGTTTATGCACAACTCTTTCCAAGGTAAAGAGACCCATCCTCCTTCATTGTTAATTTTCCCTTCTCTTCTAAAGCATCTGATGACCCTGTCTCCTTTGACAGAGTGTTTTGTTGATTGGATACATGTGAATGGAAACAAAACTTTAAAGTTCACTCTCAGGTCAACTCGCAGGCATAGAACTTCCTCACCCTAGTGTGATTTCAGAGTCACCAAAAAAAAAAAAAAAAAATGCTCCTTAAAATGCTATCTTCTTTTGACTTTGTTAGAGAACAGAATTTTAGTTAATACTTCATTCTTTTAGCTTAAATCAAAATTAAAATTTGCTGTGCATATGTGTAAATGTGTATGTTTATATATTGTCTGTGTGGGTGTGTACACCTATGAGCCTACATTTCTTAACTCTATTCTCTGAGAATACATAGAAACACTGACACATCAGTAATACTGAATATGTCTAGTACCATATATTGTTTTCCAAGTACTATTCTTCATTAAAAGGAACCAGGGCTCCTTGGAGAAATGGTTGATTCCAAGGCTGGTTATAGAAAGCATAAGATGATCCTGAAACATCTTATTGTGTAATAAAATAAGGAATACTCAAAACATAGTGGGTACTTATCAAAAGAACACAAAGTCCATCTTGAGGGGCTCCTGCTGATGAAATATTGGACAATTTGAGATTTAAAATAAATAATTACAGTAATGGGTTATTACCCAATGAATATAATAAAAACCCATGAGTCTATAATTATATAAATAAATGGAGGCAAGAAGAAAGCTTTTCCTGAGTAGAATGCCAACTAATAAATGTAGAAGGCATGATAAAGTTAGAAAATCAACAGATGCTAAATCTCATGAGTAGAAGTTGGATAAAGAACATATTTACATAGTCTCAAAGAATCCCCCCACATCAATTAGTAATTGCCATAGGAAAAATAATAATCTTACAGTAGAGAAATATAGCAAAAACCCTTTAACAAAGGGATAAAATTTAACATCACCAGATGGTGATGCCTGATATGATGCACTGGCAAAGCCCAACCTCACTTCTGTGGTATTCCTATGAGAGGATTTAATCATGAGGGAACACCAGACAGATCCAAAATGAGGGACAATGCACATAACTAGCCAGGACTCTGCAAAAATGTTGATGCAAAAAAAGACAGGGAAATGCTGGCAGGTTTTTCCAGTTTAAGGGAGATTAGGGGTACATGACAACCAAATGCAATGCATGATCCCAAATCAAATTTTGGATTAGGTAAAACAAAATAGCTATAAAAGACAATGGGACAATTGTGAATTTAACTATGGAGTGTGGATGAGATAATAGCATTATATCAATGTTAAATTTTCTAATTTTGGGGAAAGCCAGGATGGCTCAGTGGGTTGAGCGCTCAGTTTGCAGCCCCGGGGACCGAGGATCGAGTCCTGGCCCCGGCCTGTGCAGACCCATATGCTGAACTGGGCTGTGCTTCCATTGAGGGAGGGCCCCCAGTTTGGCTCTCACTCCCAGGTTTGACCCTTGGATCCACAGAGCATGCCTCCCATGCGGGAGGCCCCCAGCCCAGTTCCCACCCTGCATGGCCCCGCTCACCTGTGTAGAATGAAACAATGAGAAATACTGATGACATAAAACTATGGAGATTGCACTGGGCCCTCCCCTTTCTCTCTGTCTCTGTCTCTCTCTGTCTGTCTCTCTCTGTCTCTGTCAAAAACAATAAAATAAATCTAAACATTTTTTAAATTTTGATTGCTATACTATGCTTATGTAAGAGAATGTCTTTGTTCTTAGGAAAGGCACACTGACGTATTTGATAAAAGGGTTTGAGGTCACTAACTCAGTCTCAGTTTTAGGAAAAGAAACTATATATATATGAAGAGAGAGAATAATAGAAAATGAGGCAAGTGGTGAACCCAAATAAATGATATATTAATACAAATTTTCTGTAAATCTGAAATTATCAAATTAAATATAAAAAATAATTATATGTAGGGGAAGCTGGGATGGCTCAATGGGTTGAGGGCTCATCTTGCAGCCCCAGGGTCCAAGGATTGAATCCCAGCCCTGGCCTGTGTGGACCCATATGCTGAACTGGAGTGTGCCCCCAGTTCAGTTCTCACAGGGGCAAGCTCCATGTGGGAGTTCTCCAGCCTGGTTCTTGCCCTGTGCAGCCCCACACCCACCTGTGGAATGAAACTATGTAGAAAACCAATGATGTACAACTATGGAGACTGCTCTGGGCCCACCCCCTTCTCTCTGTTTCTCTGTCTCTCTCTGTCTCTGTCAAAAACAATAAAATAAATCTTTTAAAAAATTAAAACATACTATTGAGTGTGTCCATAATGCTGGTGCCCTCTCCCTCCTCTCCTCCCTCTCTCCTTCCCCCCTTCTCCCCTTCCCTCAGGCAATCACCAAACTATTGAGTGTGTCCATAGGTCTCTGTGTCTTTGTTACTTTCAGTTTTATATTCCACCTATAAGTGAGATCATATGTTCCCGGATTCTTTCAGTCTGACTTATTTTGCTTAATAAGATGGTCTCTAGGTCCATCCATGTTGTCACAAATGACTGTATTTCATCATTTCTTATCGCGGAGTAGTATTCCATTGTGTAAATGTACCACATCTTCTTTATCCAGTCATCTATCGAAGGGCATTTTGGTTGTTTCCATGTTCTGGCCACTGTGAACAGTGCTGCGATGAACATGCGGGTACAAACATCTTTAAAGATTAAAGTTTTCAGGTTTTTTGGGTAGATACCCAGTAGAGGGATGCCTGGATCATATGGTAATTCCATTCCTAATTTTTTGAGGAATCTCCATACAGGCTTCCATAGTGGTTGTAGCAGTTTACATTCCCACCAGCAGTGTATGAGGGTTCCCTTTTCTCCACAGCCTCTCCAGCACTTGTTATCACTTGTCTTGCTGATTATAGCCATTCTAACAGGTGTGAGGTGGTATCTCATTGTGAAGGGGGGAGGGAGAGTTGTGGGGGGAGGTGGAAGTGGGCAGCAGATATATGGTGGTGGAGGGGGAGCTGATTCTGGGTGGTAGGCACATACTGCAATGCATGGGTGATGTGATGTGGACTTGTACATCAGGAAACTATCTAATTGTTACCAAAAAATGTCACCCCATTAAATTTAACAATAAAAAAAAATTAAAACATAAATGTCCATAATACCCAAAGCAATCTACAGATTCAATGCAATGCCTATCTATTTCAATGGACTTTTTCACAAAAATAACAAAAACAATCCTAAAATTTGTATTGAACCACAAAAGACCCTGAATGGCCAAAGCAATATTGAGAAAGAATTAACTGGGGGCATCACATTTCCTGAATTCAAACTATATTTCAAGGCTATAATAATCAAATTAATATGGCACTGGCTTAAGAACAGACAGATAGACCAATAGAAAGCACTAGAAAGCCCAGCATCCCACACATAGACAACCAACTAATTTGCACCAAGGGCACCAAAAACAGAGAGTGTGAAAGGATGGTGTCTTAAACAAATGGTGTACAGAAAACTGGATATACACATGCAAAAAGTTAAACTAGACCCCTATCTTGCATCACTCACAAAAATTAACTCAAAATGAATGAAGACTTAAGTGTAAGATCTGAAACCATAAAACTCCTGGAGTAAACATAGAAAAAAAGCTCCTTGATATTGGTCTTGGCAATGGCTTTTTTAATATGACACCAAAAGTACAGGCAACCAAAGCAAAAATAAGCAAGTAGGACTACATTAAATTAAAAAACTTCTACACATGAAAAATAAAAAAAGGCAACCTATGAAATGGAGGAAAATATTTTCAAACCATATACCTGATAAGGGGTGGATATCCAAAATACATAAGGAACTCACACAACTCAAATAGCAAAAATACTTCATCTAATTTTTAAATGAGCATAGGACCTGAATAGACATTTTTCCAAAGAAGAGCTATAAATGGTCAACAGGTAGATGAAAAAGTACTGAACAATTACTAATTATTAGGAAAATGTAAATCAAAACCACAGTGACGTATCACCTTGTACCTGCTAGGCTTCTATCAAAAGGACAGGTGGTAAACGTTGGCAAAGATGTGGAGAAAAGGGAAGCCATGTATATACTGCTAGTGGGAAAGTAAATTTTTACAGCCATTTTGGAAAACAGTATGGAGATTTCTCAAAAATTAAAAATGGAACTACCATATGACCAGCAATCCCACTTCTGGTATTTATTCCAAGAATCAAAATCAGTATCTCAAAGCAATTCCTGCACTCCCACATTCATTGCAACTTTATTCACAATAGCCAAAAAATGAAACCAACCTAAGTGTCTATTGATGGATAAGTGGATAACAAAGATTGTATGCATATACATACAGACATATACACACAATAGAATATTATTCATCCATGAGAAATAAGCCAACTTTGCCATTAGCGGCAACATGGATGAACCTAGATGATACTATTTTAAGTAAAATAACAGAGAAAGACAGACAAACACTGTATGATCTCATTTATATGTGAAATCTAAAAAAAAGTTAAACTCATAAAAACAGAGAGTAGAAACACAATTACCAGAGCTGGAGTGTGGGAGAAATCAGAAAGTGCTAATCAAGCGTACAAGCCTTCAGTTAAAAGATGAATAAGTTCTGGGGATCTAATGTATAGCATGGTAACTATAGTTAATAATACTATATTGTATACTTGAAATTTGCTAAGAGAATATTATCTTAAGCATAAACACACACACACACACACACACACACACACACAAAGGTAACTGTGTGGTGTGATGGGTTCATTAATTAACCAGATTGTGCTAATCTTTTCACAAAGTATGTGTATATCAAATCATCACATTGCACTCTTTAAATATACAAAATTTTATCTCTCAATTATATATCAATAAAGCCAGGGAAAAAGAATAATTGTGATATATGTTTGAAAATATTATAATAGAGTTATACATATGATATGCTTACTTACAAAGATGGGGCAAGTAAGGTAACCCATCCTGGGGGAGAATTTAACTCCTTACCCCTTGAGTGTAGGCTGTGCCTACTGACTTATTTCCAAAGAGCAGAGTAGGCAAAGGGGGTTCAGGGAATAAAAGTAACTTTACAATGGAAAAACCTGACAGACACTATCTTACATGATTAAAGTCAACATCAGCAGTGATAAATCTTGTTACTAGTCTATACCTTGGATATGATGTGACAAGAAGGGAACTTTATATCTATTTTCTTCCTCCTCAAAACCTATAACCCCAGTCTGACCATGAGAAAAACTTCAAGTAAACCCACATTGAGGAACATTCTACACAACACCTGACAAATAGTCCTCAAGACTATTGAGGGCACCAAAAACAACATCTGAGAAACTCACAGATGAATACCATGTGGTATCCTGGATCCTTAAACAGAAAGGGGACATTAGAGAAAAACTAAGGAAGTCTGGATAAAGAACGACATTCAGTTAATATTAATAGTAGTGCATCAACGTGATTCCTTAGTTATAATAAATGTACCATAACAATGTAAAACGCTAACTATAGGAGAAATTGGGTAAGGGACATATAGAAACTCCTCTACTATTTTTTGCAACTTTTCTGTAAACCTAAAAGTAGTCTAAAATAAAATGTGTACTTATATAAGAATAGCCAAATATTTATAGAGTTTTATTGTAAATGCTACAGAAAATATAAAACAGGGTAAGGGAAATTAAGTCTGAGGGATTGGTTGGGTACTATTTTACATAGGGCGGTTGAGGAAGTCCTGTCTGAGGAGCTGACATTTGAACAGGCATCAGGGAGTAGCAAGCCACGTGGGCATGAGGAGGAACCGTATGCCAGAATGTGGAAACAGCAAGAGCAAAGGATCGAATTGGGAGCTATAAGAAAGGAGCCTCCTGAAAATAATTTAGGTCAAAGAAAGCTCCGAATTATGGCAGTGTTGGACGTAATTCTTCTTGGTCCCTAAAATAAGTATGTCTCAAGACTATTTTAGGGACCAAGAAGAAAAAAAGAAGAATGGTCTAGAAAGAGGTTTCCCTCACTGTGCACAGTTACCACACCACCATGTGGAACTGCTCAGACTGCTACTGCTTTACCATTGGTCAGTACTTACTACATTGGGTCTTTGCTGCAACCCTGCCATCTTGACCCCCACTTTTAAGAATCAAGACAATGAAGCCCAGATTGAGTTCCTGCTCACAGCTAGTAGACACACTAGAAAGTTGGAGCTAGGCATTCTGGCCATGTTTTCAGTGTTGTTTTTGTTTTTCATTTTGCTTGTGTTCCACCCTACTATCTGTGACAGTACCAAGGTATCTTGAATGAGGCAAGGATCATGTTGTTCTTCTGAATTCTAGGAAGTTTGATGGGGCAAAAGACCACCTGAAAAGCACAGGGAACAGTTTCTAGCCTAGTTTAAACCTGACGCAAAAGGAAACTTTTATAAAGTCCTGATATTAATATGTCTCTTTCCCACCTACATATAGAAGGTCAGGAGTTCTTGCCATCCTTTGATATCTCAAATGGATCATCAGGGCCGTAAAATCAAAACATATCCTGGTTTTTCTATGTTTTTTGTCTCTAATTTAGAAACATTTCTAATTTATTTTACCTCAAACCTCTTAGTAATTATTCAAAACCAATCTTGAAAAGGCATTCCATCTTGCTTGCCCTGCACTTCTTACTCTGCTTGTTCCTACCCAACCCAGTGTCACCACTCTCTCAGCCCCAAAGAGCAGAATTTCTTCTCATCCCCTGAAACCCATCTGTGACCATCTTCTTCTGAACAGTTACATGGAGTGTTCCTTAGCATTCTGGTACCTTTCTGAGTATTGAGACTTTACAAAAGAGGACAGAATCTCCCAGCAATAAGAAATAAGAAATTGAAAGATTTTTTTCCCTCAGGTACATTTTGTCCTCAAAGAGAAAAAGGAGGTTTGTTAAAATGTTTAGCTGTTCATAATAATTTTTTTTCTAGCAATATAATTTAACTTGACCATGCTTCTTGTATTAATAAATTTCAGAGTAGTATCCTTCCTCCCTCTCTTACTCACTCTATTTTCTCCATTCTAAAAGATATGTATTAATTATAATTCCAGGCCTGTTTGCCTCAGAATTAGATTAAGGGACTTCTTCAACTGTTAAATTACTCTGAAGGGAAATAATTAGAACATCTATGTCTGTAGCCATCTTGAAGAAGCACAAGATGTTGAAGGTATTTAATTAAATTACATGGTAGTTCTAAGTAAAACTGTCTTAGAACTGACTTCCTCGATAGCTCTGATTCAGGCCTTCCAAAATGTCACACACTATGACACATGCTTCCTTCTGGAAATTACAAACTTCCTCACCACCCTGAACGAAGGCCCCTGCTTTTGATTCTCTGTGCTCTGAGGAAGGGAATTGAGTCGTATGCTACATTTTTTCCATAGTGGGTAAGGAAACCCACCTTGTTTTTCCAAAGTAAGACATACACACACACACACACACACACATGAGAGAGAGAGAGAGAGAGAGAGAGAGAGAGAGAGAGAGAGAGAGAGAGAGAGAGAGAGAGAGAGAATGACACACTGAAAATTCTAAAAATTACCAGGCAGGGAATCAATACTATCACCCCCACCTCCACACCCCTGAAAAATAAATAAATGACTTAAGAATTGTAAAAACAACAGTAAGTGACTTTTAACCATTTATGTTCCATAGCTTTAATTTTTTTTTTTTTTTTAGTTTTCTAAGGAAAAAAATGTATAGTAACTTTGCATAGCTAATTATTTTTTTTATTATTCACAGTGGTCTTAATAAGCTTGGAATTTGTAGGTAGTTAAAAATCAGTGCTGGGGAAGCCGGGATGGCTCAGTGGGTTAGGCGCTCATTTTACAGCCCCAGGGACCGAGGATTGAACCCCGGCCCCGGCCCATGCGGACCCATATGCTGAACTGGGGAGTGCCCCCAGTTCAGTTCTCTCTCTGTCTCTGTATCTCTCTCTCTCTTTCTCTCTCTCTCTGCCAAAAACAATAAAAATTAAAAAAAAAAAATTAAAAAAAAAATCAGTGCTGAACAGCTGAGATATTTCCCAGGGAGACTGCATTCCCTGTGTCTCTTAAGAGAAATGTGGGAGAAGCCAGGATGGCTCAGTGGGTTAAGCACTCACTTTGCAGCCCCGGGGACCGAGGATCGAATCCCGGCCCCGGCCCGTGTGGACCCACATGCTGAACTAGGGAGTGCCCCCAGTTCAGTTCTCACCGGGGCGAGACCCCGGCCCAGTTCCTGCCCTGTGCAGCCCCGCCCACCTGTGGAATGAAACTATGTGGAAAAACCAATGATGTGCAACTATGGAGACTGTTCTGGACCCTCCCCCTTCTCTCTGTCTCCGACTGTATCTCTCTCTCTCTCGCTCCCTCTCTCTCTCTCTCTCTTTCTCTCAAAAACAATAAAAATAAATCTTTTAAAAAAAGGGAAATCTGGAGGAAGAGCTAATTTATAACATAGAAGAGAGAAGAGGAGAGGGAGGAATGAGAAGAGGGAAAAGTATATTTGCCAACAATATTTTGTTCTCCTAAAATCTGCTCTAGACTGTCCTGTAGCAGCCCCAAGTATAAATGTGTGACAATCTGTACATTATAATGTATAGTCCAGCAGTCATTAAAATATATGGTTGACTAGAGTGAAAAAGCACACAGAATATTAACTTAGTATAAACTTTTGCCATATGGTGAGTAAGAATTTGTTTGGGGGAGGCAAGAATTTTGAGATCAGAAACTTAAACATACTTTTCTAATTTTCATTTAATTAAGTTGAAATCTGATGAATTCCCTATATATATTATGTGTGTGAAATAAAGAATGGCATGCATATCTATTTACATAGCCTTATATTTGTTCTTTGAGAATCTTCATACATGATGATTGAGTAGATGAAAATTGACTTACACACTTCATCTCATTTTCTTTCCTCACAACAAGGCAATGGATGTCAATCCTGAGTTATATTCTCAGCTCTACTACTGTTTTATTGTGGGCTAATAATTTAACCAATATGGGCGGATAGATCAGATGACTCCCAAAGACACTTCCAAATTTGAAGTTCTATGGTTCCAAGATTTTGGTCTATAGCAATGGGATTTATCTTCTTTTCAAAGCAGACACCAAGATTTATTGCTTGTTGTTGACAGTTCTTGACTGTGACCTGGAGACCTCAATGGCTCTGCCAAGCATCAAGTTTTAAGAGACAAGACCTAGAAACAGGGCAGTCACACACCCACCCCTTTTAGACCCCTTCTCCACTAGCAGATCAGCTGGTTTTGGCCTGACTCTGAGAGGGATGAGAAGGTTTGCCAGGACCGAAAGCAGGATTCTTATGTTCTTTCCTGATGACCATTTATTCGCATTCCTTTCAAAGGATTCTATGAGTAAGTAGGAGAAGCTTCCATTCATGCCACATGCATTTATGAGTGCTTGTTATATACTTAAGTCACTGTGTCAAGCACTGGGAATAAGACAGAGTTGGTCAAGCCCTTGACCTTCATGAGCCTATGAGCAATTATGCAATTGTACTTTAGATTAGGGAGGCCAGGGGACCAAAAATATAGTTCCCTATCAACCAACAACGGCCTCTAAAGTTTCACCAATAATGATTTATTCTTTGTGTTTTGTAAGTTTCTTGCACTTTGTGAGTACTCTATTATAATTTTTTAAGTACTTGAAAGGAAAAAAGAGCTTATCTTATAGACCAGAAGGAATAGGATGAAGAGGAGGAAGAGGTGGGGAGGGTAAAGAGACATCAGAGAGAGACTGATGTAATTAACAAGGGTAGGGGGAATGGGTTTCAAGAGATAAATGTTTATAGAAGGCTATTAATACATTAGACTAAGATCTGTGTTATGATGGTAGTCTATTATCAGCTGATCATCTGGCTGTCAATCACTGAGCTCCTATCATGTTCCAAGTACTGTTCCAGGTGTTGGAGACACATCAATGAACATGATAACACTGCTGAATGAAACAAGATTAAAGTCTATAGAGGAAAAGGTAGGAAAGAGGGAGTAAGGTAGTTTCAGCTTAATTATGATCAATCATGAAGGGACTAAAAGAAAAAGATAGAACTAGGTGTGACTGGGGAGTATGGGAGTGGCTACTCTAGTTAGGGTGGTCAGAGAGTAATTTTCTAAGAGGTAATATTTGAGCTAAGGCCTGAATAGTGCAATGCAGGTAGCTTTGTAAATATTTGGGGAAAAGTTCAAAGTTAAAAGAACAGCAAGTGCAAAGACTCTCACAGCCTGCTTAAAGGTCAGAAAGAAGATTGGTGTGACTGGAGCACAGTGGATGGTAGGAGTTGAGACCAGGGAAGTGAGCAGGGGCCAGCTCATGCAGGGTCAGTTTATGTTTTAATAAAGATTAATAATAATAATTTGCATTTGTTGCACCCTTACACCATGCTAACCACTTTCTGCAGATTAACTTCTCTACTTATCACATGTAGTCCACAAAATGGGTGTGATTTCCAATGGTCACCTAGCCAGTGGTATGTGCTAGAGCTGGAACATGATCCTCTCAGGGTCTGTTCCCCAAACTGGTTCTAGTTTTCAAAGATTTTACTCTATTGCTATACCAAGTAAACATGTAGCCTCAAATACCTTGTTGTGCACACATAAAATGAAGCAAGCCCAGTATCATCACCCAACTTAAAGTCTAAAAGGCATTATGGAAGGACTTCCTTTAAAAGTCTGTGTAAAAGTTGCAAACAGTGCCTCGGAATGCAGCAGCTGTGTGGCTGATTTGTCTCCAAATGTCAACAAATGTCCCTTCCTTTATCTATACTCAACCCCCACTCTGCCCAACGCTATGCAATATGTGCCATTCCTCCCACATCTCTTTATGACACACTTCCTGGAGAAGACGCACTGAAGAAAGGTGAGAAACATGCTGGCAGAACATCAAGAGCTCGTGTTCCAGACTTGGGCCCGCCTGATCACACTGGAGGGTTGCTGTACAGAATCACTTAGCTCTTTGGGCTTCTGTCTTCTCATCTATAAGACAAGATTGCCCCTATAACTCTCCTTCCATTCCCAATTCGGGGTGGTGAGCACACAATGCAATACATAGATGATGTAGTGTAGAATTGTACACCTGGAATCTATGTAGTTGTTGCCAACCTATGTCATCCCAATAAATTTAACAATAAAAATAAAAAAGATTGGCCCTACAGAGGGCAAAGTAACAGTAGGCAAAGGTAACTCAGGAGCCACTAGGAGGTGCCATAAACTTGTTTCTTTAAGAGAAATCATGCATATTTACTTGCTGAACTGTCAGCCCTAGAACTCATTGAAATGATCCATGTGGTTAGTGTGGTAGGTAGAATAATTGCCCCCCAAAATTTCCACATCCCAACCCCAGGAACCTATGAATATATTACCTTACATGGTAAAAGGAGCTTTGCAGATGTGATTAAGTTAAAGATTTTGACCTGGGGAGATTAGCCTGGATTATCCAGGTGAGTCAAATATAATTACAAGGGTCCTTATAAGAGGGATACAGGAGAATTAATGTCAGAGTGATTTGAAGTGAGAAAGTCTCAACCTCTACTTTCTGATTTAGAAAATGAAGAAAGTGGCCATGAGACAAGAAATGCAGGCAGCCTCTAGAATCTCTGGAAAAAGCAAGAGAATGAGTTCTGCCCTGAGAGCCTCCAAAAGGAACCACCACTGCTGACATCTCAACTGTAGTACAGTGAGACTGATCTCCAAAACCATAAAATAACAAATCAGTATTGTTTTGGGCCACTAAGTTTGTGGTATTTTCTTGTGGCAGCAAAAAGTTGGCTGGACCTTTGGCAATGTGTGCTAGTGTTAACTGTGCACATAAAGTCTCCAAACAAAAACTCTAAGAAGGGGATGCTGGGATGGCTCAGTGGGTTGAATGCTTATCTTGCAGCCCTGAGATTCAGGGATCAAATCCCAGCCCCGGCCCATGTGGGACCTGTATGCTGAACTGGGGTGTGCCCCCAGTTCAGTTATCACTGGGGTGAGCTTCCCAGGTGGGAGGCCCCTATCCCAGTTCCTTCCCTGCACAGCCTCACATCTGTCTGTGGAATGAAACCATGTTAAAAACTAATGATGTGCAACTATGGACACTGCTCTGGGCCCTCCCCCTTCCCTCTGTCTCTCTTTCTGTCAAAAACAATTAAAAAATTTTTTTTAATTAAAAAAAAACCAAAAAATAACCTCTGAAGAGAATTTACAGTTTCTGCCTCCTGACCTGGTTCCTTAAATTTGTGAGCAATGTTCTGCATTAAATTCACTCAGACACTGCAGACCCTTTATCACCCCACAAATTGCCTCTCTTGCCTTGATTTTTTTTCTCATAGGACACTGTTATGCAAAATAATAATAATAATAACAAAATCAAATCCACTTCAAAGTCTTTGAGTTCTGCCATATCTGTTCAGTGAGGGGTGTGGCACAAGGTAGCCACTTTTCTCTTTATCCCATGAATGAAATTCTGTGAAAGTACTAAATATTCTTTGGATTCCAGAGCCATGTGCCGTATATACTGACAGATCTTACAATTCGCATTCATTGACTAAATACAATGGGAGTTGTGAGGGCTTCAAAAGTAGGGTTGTAGCCTCCTAGGTTTGGGAGGGATCTTAAAGATCACTTAACTCCACCTGTTATCAGAGCAAACGTCTCAAAAATGGAATATGGGGAGGATTGGTTCTTCACTAAATTACATTGTATCCTCTCTGAATCCCTGTAGGTCCTCACATGTCCCTAAGATAGACATAGAAGGAATTGCCTTTTGTGCTAATATTCTGAAGACATGAGAAATCGGCCTCTTGGTCTTCCCTGGAAATGGAGCTAGGCTGCCCAATTTCTGAGGCTGGGGACATGTTTCATTTCCTATTAGCTTGAGCTATGCCTACATTTTTGAAGCTCTGAAGCTACAGTTGCTACAGAAGCCACTAAGCATATCAGATGTTGATATTCTTAGAAGTGATAATTAAATAATTTGAGACAAATTAACTACGTCAAATGAAGATTCTGGGAGAAATACACACTGCAGACTTCCTTCTAACTTACTGCTGAGAAACAGATACTGTGGTTTAAGATACTGTAAGAAAGTTCTTCAGCTTTTGTTGAAGTTTAGAAGAGTAACAATCATGGGGATTTTTTTAAGATATGAAACTTTCTGTTTCCAAGGTAAATAATTGACTAAATTTTCTTCATAAGTTAAAAATAATTCTTTAAAAGGCCATCTCTGAAAGAGTGATTTATTTTTCTCTTCTCTCATAACATAACCTCAAATTACAAGATTCCATTTAAACTTTTCTTTGAAACAAATAAGAAGCAAGAAAGTGAAACTAAAACACTAACGGCAATAATGGAACTTTTCTAGGAGTTCAAAAAATCTACTTGTATAGACTTTTTAAGTAATACAAACATTCCAATAGATTTTTTGGGAAAGGTTCAACAGACAAAACAATTTACTTAACCCTTAATCAAAATTCTCTCTGTATTTGCTTTTCTTTTCTTGGTTCTC
>PVKE010032547.1:0-18418 GCA_004027555.1 Craseonycteris thonglongyai
ACATCACATCTGCATATCAAGTCTCTCATGCACTTCCCATGTATGAGGAAAATGTTAGGTAACAATGAATTAAACGTGTCATTATTTATTGAGACCCTGCAAGTGCTTCAAAAACAGTTTGAAGAGAGATTTCTGCAGTTTACAAATATCGAGCCAATTGTCTCCTTCTGTATCAATCCTTTTACTTGCCAAATAAATGGAATAGAACTAGCCGCATGTATTGCAGACCTTGTTCAGGGGAAAGCAGAACTACAGTTAGAAATTTTGAACCTTAAGAACGATATTTTGATAAAATCCTTAATATCAGAGGACTTATGGAACATAGTCGACAAAGAAAGGTTCCTATTTTTTAAAAAAGCGGCATATAAAATCAAATCGTTTTTCGGGTCAACGTATTTATGCAAATCTTTGTTTTCAAACATGAATTTAATAAAATCACGACATAGATCTCGACTTACCGATGAGCATCTTAATAATTGTTTGCTAACAGGGTTGTCGTCATACTCTCCTACTTACGAGGCACTGGCCAATGAAATGCAATGCCAAAGATCACACTGACAGATTGTTTTTTTTTATGTTTTCTTTTATGTTTTTTAAATGATTTTATTATACGTGTTTTTAATTTACTTTGTATTACATTTTGTATATATGTTTCTTTGTGTGTATATAATTTGTACAATAAATTTATTATTTTAAAATTATTTTTGTTTACTATTTTTTATTCTTGTTCAATAATAAATATCCTTAGAAATAGCTGGTGCCCGCCACCCTACCAATATTTTAGAATGTGCCCTAGGGTATAAAAAGGTTGGGAACTCCTGCTGTAGGAAGTTAGGTCAAGAATTTCAGTTTTAAAAGCCTCCTGCAAAAGTTCTTTGGTGCGCAGGTGCTTTTTCTGCCAAAAGCAGTTTTATGGCTTTCATTGTAGTTATGTCGGTGTTCTGTGCTGAATGAAAAGACACCAGGGATTGTGCAGAAAGAATCAATTTCTAAAGCAGTTATAATTTCCTTTGGAGTGTTAAGGAGAAAAACAGAAATTAAAGTGTCAAGATTTCTTACATAAACCAATCTTGCCTTAATTTCAAAAAGATAATAATAATGAATACTAAAAGAAATAGGAAATGTCTAAATTCTTTAATGAAAGTTGGTCTTGCTAATATTTGTAATACTCACTGTCTACAATGGGGTTGATAGGTAATAAATATTGTTGAATGAGTGAGTGAATAGCATCTATGCCTACTAGACTCTCAGTTACAATGAATGAATGAATGAAATCAGTGATGTGTAGACATCAAAACTGAATTAGGATCATTTACAAACTAAGTAATATATATATAAAACATGGCAGTTAAAGGTTCAAGATTAATAATTTCCCTGTGATACATGGAAGATAGGAAATGTGGATGACAGATTTTGTTCCTCTGTCCAACACCTTTTCTTGATTTCCACATCTCTGTTACTGGCAGCACAGTCTTCCTAAGCAATCAATAATGAAAATAGATTTATGCTTTAATTTTATCTCCTCTTCATTGCACTCATTCATGCAACTGACAAATGCTATTGATTGTTCTACTCCAACAACCTTTAAAATCAATATTTCTACTGGCAGTGCCCTCATTCAAACCCTTTGTACCTCTCTCTTGAATTAATGCAGTAATTCAAACCTTCTCACCCACCTTCAAGAATTCTACCAGAATGAAGTTTTTCAACATTTTAAATATTTCATTTCACTACTTTCTTGCTTATATGATTTTTGATAAATCTCCAGTAATGCTTATCCTTGGGCTTCTATAGGTGAAATGTTTTTTTCCTCTGACATTTTTCAACATTTCTTTTTGTCTTTGTTTTTCTACAGCTTTAATATGATATGCCTAAGTGTACTTGTTTTTTGTTTTTTGTTTTTTTCATACCTATTCTGCTCATGGCTCTCTGTACTTTCAGGATCTATGATTTAGTGTCTTGTCATTAATTTTTGAAATTTCATGGCTGTTATTTCTTCAAATATTTCTTCTGCTCTGTTGTCTCTTTCTTCCCCTTTTTGGTCCTTCAATTATCTATATGTTTCACCCTTTGAAATTGTTTCACAGTTCTTGACTGTTTTTTCCTGTTTTTTTAAAGATTAATTTTTATTGTTTTTTGACAGACAGAGATACAGACAGAGAGAGACAGAGAGAAGGAGGAGGGCCCAGAGCAGTCTCCATAGTTGACATTAGTTTTCCATATAGTTTCACTCCACAGGTGGGTGCGGGGCTGCGCAGGGTAGGAACTGGGCCGGGAGCCTCCCACATAGGTCCTGGCAAGAACTGAACTGGGGGCACAGCCCAGTTCAGCATGTGGGTCCGCATGGGCCAGGGCCGGGATTCGATCCTTGGTCTCCAGGGCTGCAAAGCGAGCGCTCAACCAGCTGAGCCATCCCAGCTTCCCCTCATGTTTTTATAGACCTAAAGCTCATTCATTGTTTCCTTGACTGTGTCCAGTCTACTGATGTGTCTATTAAAAGTATTCTCCATTTCTATTACAGTACTTTTAATTTCTAACACCTCCTTTAGGTTCTTAAGAGTCTACATCTCTGTTTACATTATCCATCGATTCTTGCGTGTTGTCTACTTTTTACTCTAGAGTCCTTAGCATATTAATAATCATAGTTACTTTAAATTCCCTACCTGATAATTCCAATATCTGTATCATATTTGCCTGATGCTTACTTTTTCTCTTCAGACTGTTTTTTTCCCTTGTCTATTAGCTTGCCTTATAAGTTTTTGTTGAAAACTAGAAATGATGTATTGAGTAATAGAAACTAAAATTAAAGTTTTTTCTTTTTTTTTTTTAAGATTTATTTATTTATTTTATTGTTTTTGACAGAGAGAGAGATAGAGAGGAGAGATACAGAGACAGAGAGAGAACTGAACTGGGGGAGCTCCCAGTTCAGCACATGGGTCCACACGAGCCCCCGGCACTGCAAAGTGAGCGCTTAACCCACTGAGCCATCCTGGCTTCCCCCTAAAATAAAAGGTTTTTAATGTAAAGTTTTGTGTCAATCACTAAGAGCTGAGGTACGTTTAATGTTTGCTATAGCTGCACGTGCCAGAGGTTCCCAATCCCTTTAGTGTCCTTGTGTTTGTGTCCTACTTAGAAAGTGTGTGCATTGAAGTTCTTTCAGCTATGACTCCCTGTTTTCATACTGGAATTTTGTTGATATGGTGATCAGGTATGGGGAGAAAAGTGTTTGATAACTTAACATTAAATCTTATTCCTTTAGTGGACTTGTGTTCCTGCATCGATGACCTACACATGCATTTCTTAGCTTTTGAGTTTACCCATAGGTGAGACAGGAAGGCTGGGGCGGGAGTCAGTAAATGCAGGTAAACACCTTTCCCTGTAGGTGAGGCAAAGCTCTGTGGAAGTCTTTTCCCTGAAGAGTAGGCCGTTGTTAAGAAGAACACTTTGTCAGAGCCATGAGAGAATCAATCTTCAGTGGCTGTCACAGTGAGAAGTTGATTCAGTTCCTGAAGGTAAACCCAACAAAAGATTGTACCTCTGCCCTTCCCCTAGCGGTTTTCCACTCTCATCTGGTTCACACTCAGCCTCTAACAATTCATTGAAGTTATCATGTAGATATTCCTACCAGCTTATGGCTCCAGCAACTTCTGGTCCAAGTTAGCTTATCTTGGCTATGATTGTATATATTTGCTCATTTTTCCATAGAGGGAAGATGAGCAAATATACATTGCTCCCAGTGCCCTCAATTCTCTGATAAGTCCAAGAAAAGTCATTGACTTTCACTTTGTTCAGGTTTTTTCTTTTTAAAAATTAATTAATTAATTATTTTTTTTATTGTTTTTAACAGAAACAGAGAGAGACAGAGGGAAGGGGAAGGGCCTGGAGCAGACTCCACAGTTGCAACATGTCATTTTTTTTTTCTTTTCTTTTGTTGTAAGAGTGGGAGTGATGATTTCCAAGCTCTTTACATGTCAAAGGTAAAACCAAAGTCCCAGAGTAAACTTTTTTTAAAAAGAGAGAGATCTGATCATGTCATTTACTTGCCTAAGCCTGAGCATTTGTTTTTCAATAAAATAGAAAAAAAGTTTTTTTTTTTTTTAATATTGCACCAAAGACATCACAGTTCTCCCAGGCCTGAATCTACCATTCATCTATACCCACCACTACAACTACTGTCCCTCACGTATTCTGCCTTTCTGTCTATCACCCAGAGTGTTTTTCTCTACTTCCCTAATGAGCTATGATATTGAAATCTTGTTTATTTATCAATGTCCAGATCACATGTCTGCTCTCCTAAACATTCCTTATTAACCTGTTTTCGGTCCACTCAGATTTAATCTTATTCTCTTGTGTTTCTATATCATTTAATTTGTAGTCATTCCAGCTTTTTACTTTTCTTTCTCTGAAAGAGCTTTGAATCTTTTCAAGCATTCATACAGGTGTTTGGTTGAGCCCCTAGAGTACAGTGCCTTTTCAAATAAAAATATTTCCCAATAATTTTTATTGATTCACTGCATCACCTATAAATAAGCCTTCTAACTGGCAGCCATGTAATTTATAGTATATATTGAAGGCTGAGATAAAAGCCGACATCAAGAAGACATTTACCAAAGTGACATTCAAAAGGATCAAGGGTTAGTGACCTTTCAGCAGTGAGGACCAAATGGTTTTCTTTCATGGTAAGCCAGGTAGCTGTACTTGCTGACTCAGTGTCTTTCAGGTGCCGGCCTCTGTGCCATTAGCCGGTAGGGAAACACTTTTTTATGTTGTTCACAGAAAATTCTTACCTTCTTGCTTCTAATCCTTTTACCCATTTCTTATTTAGCACCTCTTGCTAGTCTAGTATTTTCAAAATCCTTCGCTCTTTAATTTTTCTCTTTTACAAATTCCATATTAATCTTCTTTTTTTTTTTTTTTTACTTAAAGAAGTGGTTTTAATGAAGGATTTTAATTACAGGTTACCATATTGTTAAGAATTATATCATAAAATTCATACATTAATATGTTAATTCATAAGATTATTTTCTAATTTATATTTTTCAATAAGTGCTTACTTACTTTCAATTAATATATAGTTAAAGACAAAAGGAATCAATAGTATACTCCTTATTTTTTTTTTTATTATTGTTTTTTGGGTTTTTTTTGACAGAGAGACAGACAGAGAGAGACAGAGAGAAGGGGAAGAGCTCAGAGTAGTCTGCATAGTTGACAGCATTAGTTTTCCATATAGTTTCACTCCACAGGTGGGCTTGGGGCTGCACAGGCCAGGAACTGGGCCAGGAGCCTCCCGCATAGGCCCCGGTGAGAACTGAACTGGGGGCACACCCCAGCTCAGCATATGGGTTCGCATGGGCCAAAGCCAGGGCCAGGGTCAGGATTCAATCCCTGGGCTCCGGGGTTACAAAGTGAGTACTTAACTGCTGAGCCATCCCAGCTTCCCCTATACTCCTTATTTTGCAGACTAAAAGATACCAAGGTACAGATTGAACTATTACTATTATGGCATAAAACTACTTATATGAAAACTGTTTTTATGACCTCAGGTATGGAATTCTTTTATTGTATATTTGAAACAATCAACTAATTATTTTGCCTGTTACAACATTTTTTCCCCCTTTTATTTACAAAATAAATGAGAAAAAGGAGAAAGTTTCATCTTGGTATTTTTAAATATTCTTCTCAGATCACATATTGTAGTTGTGGAGGCTCTTCATTCCCGACAAATAAAAGTCGTATTGAGTGTTATCGTCACTATATTTTTACTTTAACACTAGCATCACAGACATTCAAGAAATCATTACATGGATAAGAAATTCAATCAGAAAATTTTATATATACTATAGAAATCTTGAAGAAATTTATAGAATTAAATTTTATAGTTCTTATTAGCATGCCATATTTAATATCAGTATTTTTCTGGTTTCTTCTCTTTTGGCATTAGCATATGATGTATATACTTGAGAGAACATTCAATTGATAGTATAGAAAGCTAATCTCCCACTATAAACATAAAATGCTAAAAGAAATAACAAATAAACAATAAATAAATAAGCTCAAAGAAATAAAGTCTCTCATATGGTATATGTTCACATAAAAGGAAAGTTAAATTAAAGAAAGGCAGCTAAGATTGAGCATTATTTGCCATACTCACTTTCATTTTCCTATAAATGTACAGTGACATTTTCCAGAAGCTATATAACATGTAATATCACAATAGATTGAATATAGAAGCTGATATGAGAGTCTAGCTGCCTTTTATCAAATCAAAGTTTAAAGACATTTGCAAAAACACAGTTATGCCACTTTTCCCACAAAACATGTTCGACTTTGAACATGTACTTTTTATAAAGACATGATATTTATGATAATATGTTATTGGTTTCTTATTACTTTAAAAAATAACTTAATATTTGGATATTTTTAAAATTCTCCATTTTAATTTGGTATATACTAATAGACACTAATCCACATAAAGAAAAGCTCTTTATAATATTTAAGAATGTAAAGACATCCTGAGGCCAAAAATTTGAAACCATGGTGTAAGTAGTTTTTTTCTGCTAGGAGGAAAAACTAGGAAATAGATGAACCTAAAATCTAGAAAAAAGGACCAGAGGCAACTTAAATCCTTAGCTAACCCAAAAGAATAGGATAAAGCTCTTAGAAAATATCTCCCAACTTGCATAATAGTTTTTAGATTCAATGTGAGTAACAAATGAACTCTTTATTTCAAAATCATGTATGAAATTAAGCATAAATAATAAAGAAAATTTAAAAATAAATGGGAAAGGGACCAAACTAGATTCTAGATTTTAAAAAATATTCTATAAGGTCCTCTTACTGTTGTCCTAAAATACGGTATTTGCTTAATGCTCCATGAATTTGTGTGTCTTAAGTGTTTTGGTTGTTGTGTGGATGGAATCTGTGCATATGACTTCAAGCTTATAGTTTGGAGCATGTTGTCCTATCACTTAATCCTGCATGGGACTGGTAGTGTAGACTGTAGGGGTTCAGAGAAGAGATTCTGGAATCAGGCTGCCTGATTGGGAATCTGAAGTTTTCAGGTTACTGTATCTTCTCATCTGTAGGATGAGGTGGATAACACTAGCAACTCCATGAAGTTGCTATGAATTTAAAATGGGTTAATATTTGTTACTACTTGACAAATGCTTAGCACAGTGCCTGGCCCATAGTATGTGCTCTATGAGTATACATGTTTAGTTAATAAATAAGTAGAACCTATGTTTCCTAGGTTAGACGCTATAAAAAAGTAAGACCTGGACCATAAAGCTAACATAATATTGGGAGCAGATAAGACTTAGTTACTAAGTAGAAAAAAACAGACAGCAGACTGAGGTTAGAATGAGTCCATAAGCAAATCCCACACCGTGGTCATCAAAGGTTAACCAGCCAAAGAGACTTTAAACTGAGAGAGGAATGGGGTTGTTCCACCTTAGGAGAAATGCTTCATAGATATTGAACTTCTTTTTGAGGGTCTGAAGGGGGCTTTGCTCATGCTGGCCTACTTCCTCAAGTGTAGAGGCACAACCCTCCAAACCCATACATTTACTCTAATAAAAAATTACCAAGTAAACATTTCCCATTCCTAGATCTTTTGCAAATGCTCTCCACATGCACTTAAAAATGTGTTTGAATATTTTGAGGGAGAAAGAAGTTGACTTATTTTTAAAAAGTCATACCATATTTTTTCTAGAGAAAATTTAATTAAGTTTGACAAAAAAAGGAATTTTTATTTGCTCTGGCACTTAAATTAATCTGCCCTAATCACATTAAGTAGCCTAAATGCTTTGAAAGCTACCTGTTATAGTCACTTTATAATAGTTAACTTTTAATTAAATATACTATTTACTAATATTATTTAGAAATAGGGCTTTGCTAGCATCTGCTAAATTTATAATCCACTGTTTGTCACATATGCTTATACAATTAAAAAAACAACAACAAAGGCTTTAAACTACTGTATAGTCAGAAATAAATAATGGGTTTAATATTTTTAAATCAGACAATTTAATTTCACATAGTTAATATGTCATAAATTCTTTGTTTCTATGAAGCTTTAGATTAGTTGAGGTAGATGGAAACATTCTTTGAATGCAAAGTGCCTATTGTTTGTCTGTTCCACTTAAATACAAGGTCAAGTCGCCATCTTTAAGTTTATTCTATAGCTCCAGAATGGTAGGAGTGAACTTTTGGAGAAATTAACTTTCTAGTATGTGCATTTTACACATATAGGAATCCAATAAATATACAGATAATGATTTAATGGGCACCCTTCTAGGAACAAAGTAAAGGAGCACAACCTTTCAAGAGTTCCAAGCAAATTCCTTTGTATTAGGGAGTAGCTTTTCTGCCTTTTGTTCCTCTTTAAGAACAATGGGAAAAAGTTAAATAATTGTATTTGCTTTTATGAGAGATTAACTTGAATTGAATACTTGTACTTTTCATGTGATATCTCCATTGAAAGTTTGTATTTTGGGGAAGCTGGGATGGCTCAGTGGATTGAATCCCAGCCCCTGCCCTTGGGGACCCATGTGCTGAACTGAGGAGTGCCCCCAGTTCAGTTCTCTCTCTGTCTCTGTATCACTCTCTTTCTCTCTCTCTCTCTGTCAAAAAAAAAAAAAAAGTTTGTATTTTGCGTATGTAAAATTTTAGACAGCCCCTTGAATAAAACATAAGAAATACAAAGATTATGGTTACACATATGCCCCCTATTCTTTCTTTTTTATTTTTTTTATTTATTTTATTTTATTTATTTATTTTTGACAGAGAGAGAGAGAGAGAGAGAGAGAGAGAGAGAGAGAGATACAGAGGCAGAGACAGAGAGAGAACTGAACTGGGGGAGCTCCCAGCTCAGCATATGGGTCCGCACGGGCCAAGGCTGGGATTCGATCCCTGGTCCCCGGCGCTGCAAAGTGAGCGCTTAACCCACTGAGCCATCCCGGCTTCCCCCCCCTATTCTTTCAAAAGATAACTTCTATAGAGAGCTCAGTAATAAATACATAAAACATGAGGAGAAAGTTAATGTTTTTTAAAGATTTTTCTTTTTTTTTTAAAAAAGGAGATTTCTGAAGAGAGCATAGTAAGTTTCTGCTTTCCATATCAGTTGGCACATTTCAAGCAGTATCAGGAAAAAGCTAACACAGGATCAAAATGCATGAGGATCACAGTTCAGTCAGAACTGAAGCTAGATGGTGCATGTAAAATTTTTATCACTTGGCACATAGTGAGCCCTCAATAGCAGCAATATTAGTACCTGATTAATGATTATTTTAGAAGGTAAATTCTACTCCCTTTCTGACACTGTACATAGGTCTTACAATATTATTAACTGTATTTCCTATTCTGTACTTTACATCCATGATTATATATTGTTTTTAATTATAGTTAATGTTCAATATTATTTTATATTAGTTTTAGGTATATAGTGCAGTGGTTAGGTATTTATTTAATTTATGAAGTAATTCCCCCACTAAGTCTAGTACCCATCTGATTGACATCATACATAAATTTAGTTTTTACAATACTATTGACTATATTCTCCACAGTGTATTTCACTTCCTTGTGATTGTTTTGTGACTACAAATTTGTACTTCCTAATCTCTTCACTTTTCTCCCCTATTCCCCCAAACCCATCCCCCTAGCACAATCTATTTGTTCTCTGTACCTATGAGTCTATTTCTGTTTTGTTTATTCATTTATTCTGTTTTTCAGATTACATATAAATGAGATCATATGACATTTATCTTTCTCAGTCTGATTTATTTCACGTAGCATTGTACACTGTGGGTCCATCCATGTTGTTGCAATTGGTAAGATTTCATTATTTTTTATGGCAGAGTAATACTCTATTGTATATATGTACCATTTATTCATTATCCAATTTGCTATTGATGGACATTTCACTTGTTTCTATACCTTGGCTATTGTGAATAGCACTACCATGAACATAGGGGTGCAAATATCTTTTCAAATTAGTATTTTGTATTCCTTTGGATAAACACCCAGGAGTGGAATTGCTGGGTCATAAGGTAGGTATAGTTTTAATATTTTGAGAAAACTACATACTGTTTTCCATAGTGCCTATATCAATTTGCAGTCACTCCAACAGTGCCCAATCATTCCCTTTTCTCCACATCCTTGCCAATACTTGTTTATTGATTTATTGATGATAGCCATGTTGACAGGTGTGAGGTGATATTTAATTGTAGTTTTTATTTGCATTTCTCTCCTTCTAGTACTCCTATGAGGTGAATATTGTTATACTTGAAGTTGTCCCATTGGTCTCTTAAACCATCCTCATTTTTTTTTAATTATTTTTTCTTTTGCTATTCAGATTGGATCTTTTCTACTACCTTGTCTTCCAAATCTCTGATTCAATCCTCTGCTTCAACTAGTCTGCTGGTGATTTCTTCTAGTACAGTCTTCATTTCAGTAATTGTACTCTTCATTCTGACTGGTTCTTTTTTATGGTTTCTATGTCCTTTTCTATGTTTGCTATCTCTTTGTTGAAGTTCTCGCTAAATTTCTTGGGCATCCTTATAACCAGTGTTTTGAACTCTATCTCTGGTAAACTGCTTGCCTCCATTTCTTGGAGTTTTCTCTTGTTCATTTACTTGAGACATAGTTCTTTGTTTCCTCATTCTGGCTGCCTCTCTGTGTTTGCTCCCATGTATTAGGTAGATCTCCCATGTCTCTCAGTTTTTGCTGGGTAGCTCTATGTAGTATGTGTCCTATGTGATCCAGTTGTGCAGTCTCCCTGATCACCTATGAGTGTGTTTCGGGAATGTCTCTTGTGTGTGCTGTGTATGCTCTCCAGGTGTAGTTGAGGCTTGATTGCTTTTGGTGCTTCAGTGGGTAGGATTGACTCTTAGGGTGACTGGTTGTGAGGACGGGCTATTCCCATAGTGTATAAACTGCTAAGTAGGGACTGTCCCCTCAGAGGGGGATTCACCACAGCAGGCTCTTGTGCCTATTGAGAATACTCTTTCAGTTTACTGCTTGTGGGGCTAACTAAGGAGTGCTATGGTGTGGTCTGAAACTTGCCTATGGGTGTGTTGTTTCTGGTGTCTCTTGGGAGGCACTCACATGCTGGTCAAATTCAGCCTTGCTTGTTCTGGCCAGGGGCTACCTGGTAGGAGCTATAAAGCTATATGTGGTTGGTTGTTGCCTGTGCTGGACCTGGAAACACGTGAGGGTCACCTTGCTGTGGACTGCGTCTGGCTGCCACCAGTACTGAGCCTGGGGCAGCTTAGCAAAAGGCCTAGAATTCCCCAGCCCCAAGCCTGTTGCCACCTGGCAGCTGCCCTTAAGGCTTAGCCATTGAAAGAACCTCCTTGGTCATGGGGCTGCGCTGGTTGACTTGGTATTGAAAATGTCCCTGGTGATGCAGCCCTAGCTGAGCAGGATGGAGCCCCAGGGAGTTATAAGGCATGGCTGGTAGTTTTTATGAAGTTAGTACAGATTCAGTGCCAGGCCCATGACCACATTGCAAAATGCCCTTAAAACACAGCAGCCAACCACCACCCACCTCCAGCCCACTGATTCCCAGGAGCCACCCAAAGGAGACGGTCATGCAAGTTGTGTCTGACTGTTTGCCACTGGAAGTTTCCCAGGTCGCAGTGATCCATTCATTATTGGAAATGCTTTCTGCAGCTTGTGGGGTGGGCCTGGCTGACCAGGAGCCCAGAGTGCCCTGGGCAATGCAGCACTAGCTGGGTAGGGCAGGGACCCAGGGGTCATCAAGGTTGTGCATATGTGCAGATTTTACCAGACCATTGAGTTCTCAGCTATGGTCCTTTGGGGGCAGGTTCAAAATAGCAAAGATGGTGCCTTTCCTGGCTATCCATAAGGCAGACTCCACACAGGAACAATGCAGCTATCTCTGTAGTCCTCGCCTAGAAACACACAATTCAGTCTTTCTCCATATGTCTCTGGTACCTCTGGATTTGCCATCCCTCAAATGGGGCCCAGGTGGGTGCTTGCAAGCGTGCGGGCCCTTTAAGAGGATGCCTGGGTTTCTAGCTGCCTGCCATCTCACTGTGATGGATAATAGAATCCTCACTTACTTTCCTTGCCAGACATTGTAGGGACTCCTCTTCCTGGCACAGAACCCTTGGGCTGAGGAGCCTGGTGAGGGGCTGGGACCTCTTCCTCCTCAGGGGGACCTCTGACACTGAGGTGTCCCTCCTGTTGTTCACCCACTACCTGTGGGTTCAGGGTTAGCCAGGTTCACATTTCCGCCCCTCCTACCAATCTCGATCTCGCCTTTTCTTTATTTGTTTAGTTATAGGGGTTCTTTCTGTTCAGCTAACCTTCAGATGATTCCTGAGGTTGATTGTTCTGTAATTTATTTGTGATTTTGATGTGATCCTGGGAGGCAGCAGGCAGAGCATTTACCAAATCTGCCATCTTGGACTTTCCTATTCAGCTTTACTTTTATTCTCGAGAAAATGGATTTCTTTTCTCAGTTATAGTACTGTGTTCAATGGTTTTATCATGCACTTAACTGCATTACAAGCAAAGCAATGCTTTATAATTCCCATTTGTTTCATCAAAACTCCTAAAATAAAACCTGACAGTATTTCCAATTGTATTTCCACTTATTTTACCATTGATAAAGATAAATTGGATTTTTAAAAATTAAAAAGTTTAAGAAAAGTTTTAAATACATCAAAAGATGATACTTTTGGAAGTCTATTTAAACAAATAGCAGGTCTCTGCCAGTTCCCTTTTGTCATGTCTCCCCTCCCACTCAAATCTAATTATTTCTAAGTGAATGTACCCCTTTGCTGCTCAAAATGCTGTCTGTTAACCATGGTATTCATATTTCCTGGGCGATTTTGAAAATGCAAGATCTCCAGTTCATTTCAAGAGTGAGAGTAGACAAGGTAGGTTCTTTGTATAATTTGTGTACACATTGACTTTTAAGAAACACTAAGCCAGGAGTGATGAGAATAAACACCTTCAATTTTCTCCTACTTTTTTGTTATATTTGATTTCAATGTAACTTTGAAGGGAAAAGCAAGTATTATAGGACTACTCCACCCAGCTTGAAACAGAAGTTTTTTCAAATGCCACTGCATGATTTCAAACCAAACAAATCAAGATAAAGTTGATGTTTTCCTGGAAAATTCAAAAGGGGGCAGGGGGTGAATTTCAAACAGGTATTTGCTTAAGTATATCTGTCAAAAGCAGATATATTGTTCAAGTGATATGATTCTTTCTTTTTATCCACAGACAACATCAAACAAAAAGATAGGTCCCTTTACATAAGCAATTACTACCTCATGGTTTATGGATAACATTTTCTGCTGCCAGTAATTCTTTTTGGTGAAGGTAGCTTCTTTCAAAACAACACTTTAAAAATATGAATATTTGAACTAGAATAATTCAGAAAAATAACACTTAACATATCTGCTGGAAAATAATATCCCTAGTTTAAAAGAACAGATGGAAAGTTTTCTTCTGGAAGTCAATATTAATAAAGCAATCTCTTCAATCTTTGCAAGAATTTCACTCTGTATACATCTACAAAGAGAGTTACAGGGAAAAAAGAAAAAAATTTTTTCCTATTAGCCCAGTGGAAATACTCACTCTACTCTTTTAACCTCTGAGGAGTAGATAGGTGAAAAGTTTACCACACAAGCTCTTCCACTGATTATTATGCCTTTTTTGAAAGGAATTCTTGTGAGCATTCTGAGAACCTGGATTTTAGGTAGCTAATCAACCAATTTGGAGCCAGATTACGTGGGCCATACGTTGTTTGACTTTCCTCTTTTCAAGAGGTGGGGTCTACTGTCCCTCTCTTTGCAATTAGGACATTTCAACCAATAGAATGTGGAGAAAGTGACACTGTTACCTTCAGGGCTAGATAGGAAGAACCCATGCAGCCCCTGCCTTGCTTCTTGGAACCTAGGCTATCTGGGTGTTTTCCAATGGGACACCCCTCTCAGGACCAAGCAGCCACCCTGTGAGAAGCCCAGGCCATAGAGAGAGGCCTTGTTCAGCTGCTTTGGGTGACAGACCAAGTAAATGAGTCCTGTAAGGGACTCATTTTGACATCCATTGCCATCAATATTGGAGCCTCAGCCAACATCTGACTGTAGCAACATGCCAGGCCACAAGTGAGAGTCCCCAGCTGAGCTCTTCCTGAATCCCTGATCCAAAATTATAGCGAAATGAAAAGATTGTTGTAAGATGTTAAATTTTGAACTAATCTTTTACAGCAGCAGCTACAACACCAACAAATGCCACCATCCCTGACATAGAGATTACGTTTTCCTTTCTCTTGCTCTCTGCCACTCATAGCATTGGCTGTTTATTCAACACTAATTGTGGTTATAGCTTTGTCTGGTCATAAATAACTTGATTATCTCAGATTGCTAAAATGTCATTTGCCTAATTTAATTTGTTTTTCAAAGCTTAATAACCCAGTTTAGTTGACTGACAGCAAAAATGAATTTAAGGAACATTGTTTCTATTACTAGGATTGGATTTGTAGAATGAAGGCAATAGCTTTGGGAAGAAGCTAGGGTTAGGCTAAGAAGAGGACTATCTAAGAGGTAAGCAAAAATTGATGAATGGGAGAATAAAATCATTGTTGGCTAATTTTGCAGAAGGCTTTTCTAAATATAACATTGTCCCAAAATTTGTTCCAGAGCAAAAATGTTTTCCCTAGAACTTTAATAAACATTTATTTTTGTGAAAAAGACTAATTATTTTCAATTACTGAATTGTGTTGATATCCAATACATGGCTAAAGGCATTTCTAATTTGAAATTAAAGTTGATTGTTTACATGTCAGATTTGTTTCAGGCTACAGGTTGGCATTCTTTCTTCTTTTTAAAGATTTATTTTATTGTTTTTGAAAGAGGCAGACAGACAGAGACAGAGAGAGACACAGAAAAGGGGAAGGTCCCAGAGCAGTCTCCATAGTTGTACACCATCAGTTTTTGACATGGTTTTGCTCCACACAGGTGGGTGAGGGCTGCACAGGGTGGGAACTGGGCTGGGTGCCTCCTGGACAGGAGGCACACCCCTTTGAGCCAGAGGCTAAACTTGGGGGAGGGGGGCCGAGAACCAAACCGGGGCCTCTTGGATGGGGGGCACACCTGAGTTCAGCATATGGGTTCACATGGGCCAGGACCGGGATTCAATCCTCGGTCCCTGAGGCTGCAAAGCGAGCACTTAACCCACTGAGCCATCCCAGCTTCCCCTGGGGTTGGCATTCTTGACTTAAACCATAACTGAAATGTAAGAAATAAAGCCCTTAATCATAACATGCCATTTTTAGCTAGAGTTCATATCTATCTTTCCTGCCCCTGAAGACCAGCTTTATTCATCTATTCAACTATTTAAATATAAGATATACTAGAGGCTTACAATCTAAAATTGCTTCTCTTCTGACACTCAGCTAGGCCATGTTTTGGCATGTTCAAATAGGGCATAGGAATCTCAGATATTGTAAATAGACACATGCCTATTTTAAAGCTAAGGGGTGAGGGGATTCCCGAATGTTATGATAGCCAGAAGATCCAGAAGTACTGAGTTCTACTATGTGGTCCTCTTCTCTTCATGAAAGTCCTATGGGATTTATGCACTCAATAGGACAATCACAAGTGGGAAATGAAATCATCACTTTACTCTTAGCTGGACTACTGACTCCCCCATAGAGTTGGAATATGCAATTTAGGCTTACGGAAGGCCCAAGTAGTCCTCTCTTTTCCCCATAGGTTCCTAAGTCTGGGTTAAGCTAAAACAATCAAAGTTCACTTGACAAGGATAGCAGAAGAGAATGGTGCCAATATCCTGGCCCCAGGGGACATCCCTGAGTTAGTGCATCAGCAGAGCTTGAGACAATCTCCTTATTGTATAAACCAGTTAGATTAGATTTTCTGTAGGATTTGATACCAAAAACCTCTTAACAGATATACCAACTCTATAAAATGGGAATTTAGCTCTCTCAGGAGTTTTTGAATAAAGAATATGAGGCATATATATATAAATGTTTCACGGTGCTGCTTGTCATGTACTCAGTAAATATCAACACTTATAATTAACAGCATTATTTTTATTAGTAGTGATATTTATAACATTTCAAAGAAAGAAAGTTCGAACTAGAAAGGTTAAGTGACTTGCCCAAGGTCACCCAGCGAACAAGTAGTAAGGCAGGGACTAGAATCAAATTTTTAAACTCCCACAAAACAATATGCTTTTTGTCTCATTGTGAGGACTCATGTGTTAGAAAAGTGTCTTTATTAAGCAACCATCACATGCATGGCTCCTACATTTAATAGAGTTTGTTTTCTATTTTTTAAAATAATGGAACACCAGCCAGTATTTTGATTTATTGCTCCTTCCTTGAAACAAATTTGTTTTCAGATACTCACATTTATCTTCAGATTTTCTCCTGAGAAAGTAGTAAAACAAAATAAAAACCCCCGAAATTCCATTATAAGAGTTGGTAAATTAAAAGCAAAAAACAAAAAAGTAAAGTCTATATATTTTCCTCAGATAATAATTACTATGTCCTCCTGGCTGAAAACTCACTTCTTTTCTCATTTCAAAAAAGTATGGAGCTTTATCCCAAGGGCAGAGCTTGAAATATGGAGAGGAATAAGTCAAAGTACATTAGGGAAGAGACCACCCCATGTTGTCCCTCGTTTAGTCCAATTTCCTAACTTTGCCACAAATTGAAGCAGCAGATAATTGTTCCCGATGATGTTATAAGTGTCTGGAAAAATGTATTTCATGTGAATTTTATAATAGATTTAGCTGTTTCGATTTCTATGTTTTGTCCTGACCTTATCATTTCAGGACAAGACTTGTTAAGTCTCACAGCATTTCCTAGCAGATTTGTGCAATGCAAAGAAATGAAGCTTTCTTTGTTAACTATGTATCACTATGCAGTGAAAATCACAAAATGCAGTATTATGCTCTGGTAGGATCATCTCCCAAAGAAGAAATACTCTCCCATTAAAATTTAAAAAATGACTTTAGAGACCTAGGGCATTAGAAATGCCAGAGAACTAGATGAGCTGGAAAAACACTGTTTCTCTAAGATTATCAAAAGCTTTTTCAGTTAAATAAATGAATGTGTTCTCATCAGATTCAGCATGATGAAACCAGCACAGAAATTCACTCCCCAGTTCCCCAGGGTAGTAAACCATGGGAAGAATAAAATACCCCTACAGAACTGATCACATCTATTAATATTTGCAGGAGTTTGAATGATTGCTCTCCCCAAATCTATTCCATCTCAGATACATAGTCTAAAGTAATATTGGCTATGCCATTTTCCTTAACAGTGGTTGGTCTGGGCATGGGTATGTAATGCAATTAAAATAAATGAGGCAGGAAGGGAACTCAGGTGGAAGGGAAGGAGTGGGTGAGATTCCATGATGAGTGAGATAAAGAGATTGTATCCTAGGCTGAATTCCCTGAAGAGCCTGAGATGTGGATTCTTGTGAAAGATATTTACTGAGAATGTGCTCTCTAGAGAAGGAGAGTGAGAGAAGTAGTATAGGGTATAGAAAACAGTCAAGATAGAGCAATTAAATAAATCCTCTGTTGTAGATGGGAGAATAGATTTAAGGGAAGGTGACCATAATTAGGCAGACACAATTAGAAGACATTTTATTGCCCAGATTTGAACTCATGAGAGACTAAATCAAGACATGGCATGAGAAATAAAGAGGAGAGAAAGATTTGAGGAACAGTTAGGAAATGAAATCAGCAAAGCATGGTGATTGATTAAAATGGGGTTAAGTGAACAAGAGGAAACAAGTACATCCCCATGTTTCTGGCCTGATGACTACTGTGACCACTGATGAGTCAATGACCAATAAGAGATGGATGTGAAATGGAATTACCATATGACCCAGCCATCCCACTACTGGGCATCTACCCAAAAAACCTGAAAACCTTAATCTTTAAAGATGTTTGTACCCGCATGTTCATCGCAACACTGTTCACAGTGGCCAGAACATGGAAACAACCAAAATGCCCTTCGATAGATGACTGGATAAAGAAGATGTGGTACATTTACACAATGGAATACTACTCAGAGATAAGAAATGATGAAATACAGTCATTTCTGGCAACATGGATGGACCTAGAGACTATCTTATTAAGCGAAATAAGTCAGAATGAAAGAATCCGGAAACATATGACCTCACTTATAGGTGGAATATAAAATGGAAAGTTACAAAGACACAGAGACCTATGGACACACTCAATAACTTGGTGATTGCCTGAGGGAAGGGGAGGAGGGGGGAGGGCGAGAGGGAGGGGAGGTGGGAGAGGGCACCAGCATTATGGACACACTCAATGGTTTGGTGTTTACCTGGAGAGGAGGGGGGAGTGGGGAGGGGGGAGGGAGAATTGTGTGGGGAGGGGGGAG
>PVKE010032548.1:0-18418 GCA_004027555.1 Craseonycteris thonglongyai
TAGGGGAAGCCGGGATGGCTCAGTGGGTTAAGCGCTCACTTTGCAGCGCCGGGGACCGAGGATCGAATCTTTGCCCAGGCCCGTGCGGACCCATATGCTGAACTGGGGAGTGCCCCCAGTTCAGTTCTCTCTCTGTCTCTGTATCTCTCTCTCTCTCTCTCTGTCAAAAACAACAAAAAAATAATTTTTTAAAAATAAATAAATGAAATAAAAATATGGTGTAAACAAGAGAGAAATAAACTTGCCTTATAGCTTATTAATATATGTGTAGAGTAACTGAGAGTTTGATTGTGATGCAGGAATTTGGCATGTAGCTCAAAGAACAGAAGATAATAGAAAAATATACTCTAGTGAAATGGTATCTCAAATAGCCTGTAAGTGTACTATTTCATGAATGAGCAATTAGAAAAGACAAAATACTGGAATACAACTACCTTCATCATAACAAAATAAATTCCGAACGGATTAAAATGTTAAGTAAGTAATGGAAATAGAGAATGTCTAGAAAACAAAAGTAGTTTCATAATATTAGGAAAATAAGTTCTTACAAACATGCCACAAAACTGAAACTCTAAAGAAAACATTATTTAAATTTATTGAAAAATATTTAACTTATCTATTGGCAAAACACATTAGTACCAGTGAGCAACATAGCTAAAAAGGAATATTTGTAGTATACATGAAAAGTTCCTAAAAATCAATATAAGAATATAATAATAGGCAAAATCAGAAAGAACTTGAGCACATATTTTTATAATAAAAAATTAAAATGTAAACCAATATTAAAACTACTGTAACACCAATCTACAAATCAAATGTTGACTCTCACCAAAGAATAAATCATTAGAAAATTCTGACAAATAACTTAGCACACTTGATTTTAGCTATCTATTTAATTCTTCAGTTCATAATAAATTGACTTACAATTTGATATGTGTTCTTGACTTCTTGCAATCTTGTCCTTCATAGATTTTGGTGATGCTTTTTTGGTTCCATATATGGTTGTTGTGGAGAGGTCTTTCAGTTTCCAGTGCATCCAAAAGCCTTTTTGAGGTTTTAAACCTGTTAATAGAAAACTTAGATTTAACCAAAGAAATTAAGATTTTAAAAATACATCTTTAATTTTTGAAAGCATTTCAAATAATACTATATTATATATTTCATTCTCACAGCAGTCTTGTGAGAATTATCAGTCTCAAGTTTCAAATGAGAGAACTTCTATATAGAAATGTTAGTGTCTTAATATATAAAACTGTGAATTAGAAAAATGCTAAAACTTGGTGCTTGGGTAGCTTCCGGTCAAGATGAAGAAATAGGTAAAAGTCTGTGCTAGCCTCCACCCATGATCATGTCAAAACTGCAACAACACTACAGAACAAGCAGCACTGAGAATCACTGAAATCTAGCTGAGCAGAAGTACTATGAGAAGGACATACAGAAGAAGCCATGTCAAGATGTCAAGTCTAGTATAGGGGCAGAAGGGAGTGCGGGCTAGTCCCACATGTGTGGTGGCTAAATACTGGGAGAAATATCTTGCCTGAAATGTCCCTCCTGAGGAGTGATGGGTCCCAGCCTCACACCGGGCTCTCCAGCCCAAGGTTCCAGCGCTGGGAAGAAAACTCCCCATAATTTCTATCTGTGAAAACCAGGGTGGGAAATGGCTGAGAGTGACGGAGGGCAGCTGAAGTCCCCAGGAGCTCCTCTTAGGGCCTGCATGTGCAATTACTGACAGACTCACTCGCTCCAACAGTGGGGCAGCATCTCCAAAGGTGCCAGAGACATATAGGAAGGAAATGAATTGTGTGGCTTCAAGGTGACGTCTGAGGGGCAGCTTTCTCCCATACAAAAGTGCTGGCAGAAGCCATTGTTCCTCTGTTGAGCCTTCACAAACCAAGCCTGAATCTCCATTAGCCTAGCTAACACCGGCTAGGGTCAGTCACTAAGGCACCACCCCACCCACATTATGGGCCCACCCATACCCCTTCTAGTGGCTTTTCCATACAAATGGCCTGACTTGGCTCATGCTTCAGACTTTCCTAAATTTGCCCAAGCTTCATAAATACCAAACAAGCAGAATCTGGCCTTGGCATACCTTGTACCTCGTGCTAAACAGCCCCAACCCAGCACTAGAGGCTGCCTTCAGATCACGGCTTAGCCTCTACCAGGGACCTCCAAGTCTAACACAAAAGGCAACCATTTGTACATTACTTTGGAGCTCATACCAAGAAGCCCCAGGCAGGGCACAGGCAGAGGCTGAACTTGCCCTGAAACAGAGTCCCTCCCAGGAGGCCCCAGAATCAACACACCTGGTGGCCAGTCTCAGACCACACCAGAGTACCACCCAGTCACCTCCAGGAAGTACACACCCAAAGGGCAGGCAGTGCAGGCAGGGCAGGTAGCAGAGCCCTGCTAAAGCAAATCTTACTCCATAGGGTCAGCCTCTGAACCACACCTCCTCCACTGTAGTCATGGGCAGTCCATATAACCAATCATCTTGAGGTTCAGTTGGTCTCACTGATGTGCAAATAGCAACCAAGTCTCAACAACAACAGGAAGGCACACACAAGCCACATAAGTGACATATCTGGAGCACCTGGCTAAGTGGCCAGTGAGACTATGCCATAGAACCTACAGAACATCTACTACATAAGGCCACTCTACTAAGATTGGGACATAGTACTTCTACTTAATACATAGAAACAAACACAGGGAGGCAGCTCAAATGAGGAGACTGAGAAATATGTCCCAAATAAAAGAGCAGAACAAAACTTCAGGAAAAAAACTAAACAAAATGTAAACAAGTAATCAACTAGATGAAGTGTTCAAAACACATAAGGATGATCAACTATCTCAGTGAGAACTTCAACAAAGAGAGAGGAACCAAAAAAAAAAAAAATCAGTCAGAAATGCAAATGCAATAACTGAAATGAAGAAAACATTAGAGAAAATCAACAGTAGATTAGAAGCAGAGGATCAAGTCAGAAATTAGGAATATAAAGTATCAGAAAAAGAAAAAAGAATCCAACTATGAGGATAGTTTAGGCAGTCTCTGGGGTAACATCAAGTATACCAACAGTGGCATCATAGATGTACCAGAAAAAGAAGACAGAGAGCAAGGAATTGAAAGCCCATTTAAAGAAATAATGACAGAAAACTTCTCAAAAAGTTAAAAAGAGAACTACTTTATGACCCAGCCATTCTATTTCTGGGTATTTATATGAAGAAACTGAAAACACTGATTTGAAAAGATACATGCACCTCTATTTCACTGCAGTGCCATATACAATAGACAAGATATAAAAGCAACTAAGTGCCCATCAATAGATGAATGAATAAAGATGTGGTACAGATATATAAAGTAATATAATTCTGCTATAAGAAACAATAAAACGGGAAAGCTGGGATGGCTCAGCAGGTAAAGCACTCACTTTGAAGCCCCGAGGACCAAGGATCGAATCCCGGTCCCGGGCCCATGCGGATCCACATGCTGAATTGGGTGTGCCCCCAGTTCAGTTCTTGCCAGGACCTATGTGGGAGGCTCCTGGCCTAGTTCCTGCCCTGCACAGCCCTGTGCCCACCTGTGGAGTGAAACTATATGGAAAACTAATGTCAACTATGGAGACTGCTCTGGGCCCTCCCCCTTCTCTCTGTCTCTCTCTGTCTCTGTTTCTCTATGTCAAAAATCAATAAAATAAATCTTAAAAACAAAACAAAACAAAAAACAATAAAATCTTACCATTTGTGACAATTTGGATGGATCTGGAAGTTATGCTAAATAAATAAGTCAAAGAGAGAAATACAAATATCTTATGATCTCACTTTTGTGTGGGAGCTAAAGAACAAAATAAACAAAACAGAAATAGACTTATAGATACTGAGAAAAACCTGATGGGTGAAATAGGTGAAGGGGTCAAAGACAAATTGGTAGTTATAAAATAGTCAAGGGGACATAAATATAGCATAGGGAAATAGTCAATAATATTTTAGAAACTATGTAAATGCCAGGTGGTTACTAGACTAGCCAAGGGGGCTCACTTCATAAATTATATAAATGTCTAACCACTATGCTGCACATTTGTAACTAATATAAAATAGTATTAAAGGTCACATGTAATTGAAATTAAAAAAAATCATAAAAAAAATAAAACAAAAATAATTCAAATATAAAATAAAACATAGGCATCAATATGGCTTGTTTTGTAAGTCAAAAAAACTACCAATTTTTTTACTAAACAAAATTAAAAAGTTTGAGGTACCAAAATAATGATCAGTATTTAAATGATATAGTCATACCTGACAACCAAAGAAAAATATTATTCCCTAGATCTTCTTTAAATTCATCATTAAAGAGATTTATGCATTCTGGAAATGCTTCCAGGAATGTTGCATAGATAGCTTGTGTCAAACAATCAGGATATACCTACCAAAAATAGTCATATTAGAATAACTTTATATTTCATACTACATGCCTCAACTATCAAAGAAATTAACTTTGTGAAATATACATGTTCCTTTTTTGTTATAGCTTGCTTTGGGCCATTTATTATCTCTTTATACCTCTAACCAAGGAACCCAAACAACATAGTTGAACATGAAGTCAGTCAATTTGGCTATTTGTTAGCATTTTGAAAAAAGTTTAATTTGGATAAAGGATGAAGTTAATAATTAAAGTAAGGTTTGATGATTATATATTTATTTCATTGGACCTTACTATGGTTACCTTCTTTTATAAAGTGACATATATAGGACATTACAATAAAAAGTATATATAAATATAATTGTCATATAACATTGTATAATTTTAATGTGTACAAAGAGTTGACTTGATACAGTTATATATTGCAGAATGATTACCACTAGAGCCTTAGCTAACACCTCTATCATATCACATAAAGTTTTTTGTTTAAATATATTTTTATTTATTTATATTTATTTTTGACAGAGAGAGAGAGAGAGATACAGAGACAGAGACAGAGAGAGAACTGAACTGGGCGAGCTCCCAGTTCAGCATATGGTTCCGCACGGGCTGGGGCCAGGATTTGATCCCCGGTCCCCAGCGCTGCAAAGTGAGTGCTTAACCCACTGCGCCATCCCGGCTTCCCCACATAAAGTTTTATGTGGTGAGAATAAAAAGCATATTTTTAAATCATTGAAACCTGCCTTTGTCAATTAATATATTGTAATCACTACTGCATTATTTACATATTAAATCCATCATCAGATATGAACAAATATATGGTTTTTCCAGCATTATATTAGTAAAATCCCTAAACTACTAAATTCTTCTCAGAAAGTGACTAAACATAAGAAGATATGTTTTATATTAAAGATGAAAAATATTAATTTACCATTTTGGTACTTTGCATTCAGGTTAGTATTTACTATCACACAATTAGCCCTTAGTAATGTAAAATTTTAGAACCGGAGGTCCCTTTAAAGGTCACTGTCCTAATTCCTATAATTTATAAATGTTAATTTGTATAGTAAAAAGGGCTTTGCTGAGATCATTAAATTAAGGATCTTGAGATGGGGAGATTATTTTGGATTATCCGTTGGGACTTAAATGTAATCACAAGTGTCCCTAGAAGAGGGAGGCTGAGAAAAATTTTATTATAGAAAAGAAGAAGGCAATGTGATGGCAGAAGCAGACATTGGAGTGATGTGACCAGAAGTTAAGGAATGTTGGCAGCCACTAGAAGCTGAGAAAAGGAAGGAATGGATGGATGCCCCCTTGGGCCTCATGAAAAATACTAGCCTTGTTGATATCTTGTTTTTAACCCTGCAAGACTCATTTTGGACTTCCTGCCTATCTAACTATAAAGACAATTGATTTTTGTTGTTTTAAACCGTTAAGTGTGTGATAATTTGTTACAGCAGCGATAGGGAACTAATACATTGACCTAATCCAGTTGTGCTCTAATTTGCTGGTAAGTGATGGTATTCTTTGAAGAACTCCATGATTTTCTTTTTTGGGGGGTAGGAGCAAAAGTACATTTTAATATATTGATATATTTAATTTTATTAAATGGACTGTGAATATTTTACTACCAGAAGTAATCACATATTTTATTTGTGGTACATAAAAGTATATTAATGATTAAAATTAAAATGTTGAAGAAGGTAAATAGGGGGAACTTCTAAAAGTTTACTGTGAATACCTCACCTTTAGGAGATTATGGGGAAAAGATATCAAGTATCAAAGTGTGTTGGGAAATTTTCTGAAGGAATATTGTTGTATAATATTGGAAGAGAGGGAAGTGAAAGCCATAGTAAATATTTTTATATTCAGTTAATTTGTACCGAATAGTGGGATCTAAAGATAACTTTTTGATTCTTAAATATTAATGAATTTATCTTCCTAGGTAAGATAAATCAGATGGATTAATAGTAACAGGACTACCACTTATTTGAATGAATTAAAAATAATGGAAATTGGTTAATGAGAGGTGAGGCTCCACTTATACTTAAACAGTTTTGGAGAGAATAAGCCTATAGGAAGGTGGCAGGGTTCGCAAGAATAGAAACAGGGAGAGGGAGCATTAAAAGATGATTGCACACAGGTCAAGGGGTAAAATTACCGAAGTGCACATCTTATTTGTTCTCAAATGAAGCTCTGAATCTTGATTAAAGAACTTCTCATTTCTTCTTGGAAAAAGCCACTGAAAATAGGGATGCAGAAAATTTGATTTTTCTCAAATCAAGTTATGGTTTGAGAAAGGTTATAAATATAACATCTATCAAAAGGCATATCCATGTCAGGGAAGAACATATGAACCATAACAGGAGGACTAGAAATTGGAGAATGGGGGATATGAAACAGCGCCTTCTTTCTTTTTCCACATGAAATAGGACTGCTCTCCTTAAGAGCTCTGTATTAAACCCTGGGGCTTCAAAGTGAGCGCTTAACCTGCTGAGCCATCCCAGCTTTCCCAACTATTCTTTTTTAAAGATTTATTTTTATTGCTTTTGACAAAGAGAGAGAGATACAGAGACAGAGAGAAGGGGGAGGGCCCAGAACATTCTTCATAGGTGCACATCATCGGTTTTTCCACATAGTTTCATTACACAGGTGGGTGCGGGGCTGCACAGGGCAGGAATTGGGCTGGTATCTCACCCTGGTGAGAACTGAACTGGGGCACTCCTCAGTTCAGCACATGGATCCACATGGGCTGGGGCCAGGATTTGATCCTCAGTCCCCAAGGCTGCAAAGTGAGTGCTTAACCCACTGAGCCATCCCGGCTTCCCCAACTATTTTTATTTTAGATTTGTTTGACCCATGAAAACATTTACTGATTCCAAAATACTTATGTATTTCTGATTTATAGATACCAACATAATGAAGTATTTGAATGTGGCTTCTGCATTGAAATGCTAGATGTTTAAATTTAAAAATATCCACTGAAATTCCTATATGTCTTTATTTTACATTATTTAAGAACTTTATTTTAATCATTCTATTTACTAGTTAATATAACAACATAAAAAACAAATATTTGATTCATAAATTTGTCCACTATTCTTTACTGTAATAGGTATTTAGTCCTTAGGCATAACAAATTTTTCAAACCTAAGAGATCAGAAGATACATTATAAAGTAAAAAAGAATTGATAAATAATTTTGTAGGTAAATATAAAAAAATAAGAATATACATGAATGAGCCAATCATTTTCAAATTATTAATTTGCAAACAAAATACCTATAGCACACTAAGGATATTCTGTAAGGCTCTTTTAGTCTCTAGGGAATACAATATTCTGGAGTTGGGGGTACAACTTTTAAATTTTTATCCTTACTCAATTTCAGGAAATTTTGCTTTCAAAGTAACAAAATACATTCTCATATGTGTTTAAATAAAATTATTATTTTGTTTCATTAGCTCTAAAAATAATTAGCATAACCAGTTTATATCTATATTTACCTGAAAGAATGCATCTTTTTGATTTAGTGGTATGTTCATAAAAAGTGTCACATAACTTTCTGAAATTCTATCAAGCAAAGCATCTTGGTTTTCTTTGTCAGGCTTAAAAAATAAAACATGTATGGAGTTATAATCATTAAGGTTACAATTAAATATTGGAATTTGTATGCATAATGCCAGTAATTTTATCTATTCTTAAAGGGTAGATCAGTTGCTATAGTGGAATGGGCATGGGTTTTGGCATCGTGCAGACCTGAATTTGAGTGCTGGTTCTGTTATTTCATTACCTGCATTGCCCAAGGCAGGTTAATTAATTATTAATTCCTAGTTTCTTTATTTGACAAATGTCAATAACATGTACATATATTAAAGTAGTATCTTTAAATATGGACAGGATAGCCCGGCTAGCTCAGTCGGTAGAGCATGAGAATTAAATATGGACAGGATCATGTTTTACCTGACTTTGTATTTCAAGCCATCAACATAGTGTGGCACACAGAAAACACAAAAACGTTTGATGAATTAGTGATGTTTCATGTATAGTTGTTGGCATGCAGAAGGCAATCAATAACTTAGTTACCCTCTATTGTTCAATAACCATTTTAATTCTTTCATTTTCAGTAACTCAGTATTAAAAGTAAAGCAATTACTGGGATGAAACAGCCATGAACAAAAACCAGTAAACTGTGACATGATAGCTAAACTGAAAACAAAGTATGTTGCAAGTAGGAAGAAATCTACAGATAAGACAAAAGGGTGGGGTGGGGGGACAAAAACAAAACAAAACAGAATTATCTTTTGGAAGGTGGGCCCCTTATAGTGCAGGCTTCCCTTAGCTAGGTGAGTGTTCTATGAACCCATCTGCATCGGTGTACCATCTGTGTTGTGAGAGCCTGTGTTCTACTTCAGTAAATTTCTTTGGAGACCATTTCAACGGGTTTGCCCATTTCATGATGAGTGATTTACATGAACGACGTGCTGCATGACAATGCACCTGCGCACATCATGTTAAGTGTACAGCAGTTTTTGATGGAAAACAGCATGACCCCTTACCTCCACCCTCCCGATTCACCCAATCTCACTCTGAGTGACTTTTATTTTCCTGCGTTGAAAAAAGTCCTCAAAGGAAAAGTTTTGCCCATGTAAAAGAGGTAAAACAAAAAACTGCAGAAGCACTACAAGGCATCAAAATTGATGAGTTCAAAAACTGTTTTGAGCAATGGAAAAAGCATCTGGATAGGTGTGTTTCATCAATTGGAGAGTACTTTGAAGATGACTAAAGTTTAAACATATAAGAATAAATACACAATTTTTAAATAAGTACATTTGGGTTTTTTTGGATACCCTCATATTTAAATGTTAAAATCCTAATGTAGCATCTTGACTTCTTGTTGTATTAAGCAATGAAGAGATGAATCAGAGTGAAAATCCATAAATTAAGCAATAAAAATGAATTAAAGAGTCCAAATTAATTGATAATGTTAATTGTAGAAGCACACTGGCATTAATAAATTTGGGTAATAAACACTAAAAATTACCAAATTTAGTGGTAGTCTTCTATAAAATTAACAAGTCAGATAGGATGGGATTTATAAATGCAAATAATCTTAGACCTAAAATGGAAGCTAGATATCACCTACATTAAGTCCCTATAGTTTAGGTATAGCACTAGTACTCAGAAAGATTAAGAGAATTATTTAAGTTTCTACAATTCAGTATTAATAATTGAGAGCAAGACTAGAATCTAGGTTTCCTCATTCCCAATACAGCTCTCATACTTGTATATTTATGGAAGGATATAATAGCAAAAATAATAATGATTATGTTAATAGTTAGCAATTCTTGATCACTTATGTAATAGGAAGTACTTCTAAGATACATTGTTGCATGAGAATAATAAACGAGATTTTATATATATAATATACTAGTCACAAAAGTTAACATGTCTCAACTACACAATCTACAATTAACATGTATGAAGAAAAGAAATTTACTCAAACAGAAACTTTCAGAACGTGTCTTTGAATAATACAATTCAACCTAGTGCCCACCACACCATACGTAACTCACAGGATACAGAGTAGCAAAATGATATGGTCATTCTTTTGTAAATGTTTTGGCATGCTTAAAGAGAAAATGTATCCTGCAGCTGTTGAGTATTCAGGTTATTCACATATCCATCAGATCAAGCTATGTTAAATCATACTTGCATTCCAGGAATAAATCTCACTGATCAGAGAGTATAATCTTTTTAATATGCTGCTGAATGCAGTTTACCATTATAGTATTTTGTTGAGAATGTTTGCATCAATATTCACCAAAGAGGATATTAGTTTGTGGATTTTTTTTTTCTTGTAGTATCTTTGCTTTGGTATCAGGGTAATGCTGGCCTCATAGAAAGAGTTAGAGGTGTTCCCTCCTCTTCAGTGTTTTGGAAGAATTTGAGAAGAACATTGTGTTCTATCACTATAATATTAATAATAACAATAATAATAGATGTACCCACTGAACACTTACTGTATACCTAGGTGCATGTGAATCAACAACTTTACATATATTTTCTCATTTAATATCCTCCATAAATATATAAGGTAGGACATTTTTTAAATTTTAGGAATGACTTAGAGAGATACATAACTATTAAAGGTCACACGATTTACTAAGTGGATAAACTTGTTTTGTTTTTGCCTTTAAGAATGTTTATTTTCACTTTCAGCCATTACCTTAACTTTAAAAATTTTTAAATTAAATTTATTACAAAAATTACATAGGTTTTAAGTGTACATATCTATAATAAATCATCTATATATTGCATTGTGTGATCACCATCCAGAGTTAGGGTCTGTTCCTTCACCATATATTTGATGCCCCCTTTCCTCTCTTCTACTACCCCTGACTCTGTTTACCCTCTGGTAACCACTAAACTGTTGTCTGTCTGAGTTTTTGTTTCTTTGTTTGTTTGTCTTATTCATTTGTTGCTTTCAGTTTTATATCCCACATGTAACTGAAATCATATGGTTCTTGACTTTTTCTGTCTGACTTATTTCATTTAGCACAATGATCTCAAGATTCATCCATGTTGTTGTAAATGGCAGTATTTCATCTTTTCTTATGACCAAGTAATACTCCATTGTATATCTGTACTTTTGAAATTATATTATATTAAATCTCATATTACATTTATATAGGATTTCAGTTGACTAGTTGTATTCTTATTCATATCACTTTTTATACACACAATAACCCTAGGAAACCAGCAGGGTATGTGTTATTTACTACCTGTTCTGTTTTGTTTTTTAGAGATGATATAAGAGAAGCTCAGAGAGTTTTCTTGACTAGCCCACAATCTCACACTAAGTACTGGAAAAAAGAAACAGATTTAAATTTTAGTTTTTAGGTTTAATTACAGCATTTTTTTTCCCTACTAGATCAAGCTACCACTACATTACAGGTGATAAATAAAAAAACAATGCTTTTGTATTAATCATATAATGATTACTGAAATATGTTTTAGAGTCAGTGTGCTGAAACATGCTATATTTTAGAGTATGATTATATATATTTTTCATATTATACTATTGGTAATTATATTGTTTAAGTGGCTTGGGGTTTTGTTATATTCCAGTTGTAAAATCATATTTCTTTTTCATGAAGTAGAAAAAATTTATGTGTTTGCATTCATCTGAAAATGTACAGCTTGAAACAGGAGCTTATCTAACAAAGTTGAAATATTCAAAGAGTGGCTCTATTTCCACACAATTCTGGTAAAAATGTGTGGATGTCCTACCAAAATTATTCAATAGATTTAGGGACCTAGGAGGTCATGTAATTTATCTAGTTCACTGGCTTCACTATATAGGGTGGCCCAAAAGTAGGTACACACGTATCCTGTAACATAAGATTCATGTCATCATACATTGCTGGTGGGAATGTAAATTGGTACAGCCATTATGAAAGGCAGTGTGGAGATTCCTCAAAAAATTAAGAATGGAATTGCCAAATGACCCAGCAATCCCACTTCTGGGTACCTACTCAAAAAATTCAAAAACCTTAATTCTCAAAGATATAATACATCCAAATGTTCATTGCAGCACTGTTCATGGTGGCTAAATTGTGGAAACAATCAAACTGTCCTTTGAAAGATGACTGGATAAAGAAGTTGTGGTACATTTACACAATGGAATACTACTCAACAAAAAGAAAAGGTAAAATACAGCCATTTAAGACAACATGGGCGGACTTTGAAACCATTATATTGAGCAAAATAAGTCAGGCTAAGAAAATCAAGAAACATATGACTTCACTTATAGGTTGAATATAAAACCAAACATAACAAGGAAACAAAAACTCATGGACACAGTCAATAGTTTATTGGTTACCTGAGGTTAAAGAGGGAGGTGGGTGGAAGAGTAGCAGGGAGGAGGTATTGGGAGGAGACATTAAATATAAGATGATGGAAAGAGAACTGACTCTGAGTGGTGAGCATATAATGCAATACACAGACAATGCAATATAGAATTGTACACCTGGATCCTATGTAATTTTTACCTACCAATATCACTTCAATAAATTTAACAATTAAAAAATAAAAGATTTACGTGCTGCATATTTATATTAATATTCTCTTACTATTTCCAAGGTACCCTCTTTTTTCTCTTTTACATCCTAATCAAAGTGCTCTTTGAATCAAGAGAGGACCCCTGTCTGTCTGATCTGTAGACTGTTTTCCAAATAAAAACCTTCAATGTCATTGATTTCCAGTGGGTTTTATATTTAGTATGTATCAGCATATTATAGTATTGAGGAAAGCTACAACTTTATTATTCACTACAATGTTTGACTTCACTAATCTTCTTTTGATTAATGAAGACTCCAGTTGTTTGAAATCCATATTAAAGTCTTAACACCCCTAAAGGAATTCCAGATTTTAAACAGGATTTCTAACATGTGTGGAATACTAAGAAACCAAGCTGTTGTGAAAAGATCCAGAAAAGCATTTTTTGTGCCAGTGCTACCTCTACTGAAAAAATAAATTGTACTGCAAATCAACCTCAAAAACAAGTTTAAAATATATCATTATACCTTAAATTTATGGAGAAACCACCACCAAAAAGAATCATGCAAAAGAGCAATAGAGGCTTCTGAGAGAAAATGAGTCTTCCAGATTTTAAGCACTTTCTCCTGTGGGGGAAAAAAAAGACAAATGGAGATCAAATTAAAACACATTATAAAACATGTAATGTAAATAGAGTATGTGTTCAGTGAATATCATCTAGCACTGCTCAATAGAAATTTAATGTTGAGACATACATCTAATATTAAATTTTCTAGTAGCCATTTTAAAAAAGTAAAAAGTAAAAGGCGAAATTAATTGTAATGACATATAAAATGACAAGTTTGTTTAAGCAGATATATTTAAAACATTATCATTTCAACATATAATTATAAAAATTAATGAAATATTTTACATTGTTTTTTGGTACTAGGTCTTTCAAATATAGTGTATGATTAACTCAGGGCAGGAGCTGGGCTGGGGGGCCTCCTGCATGGGAGGCATGCCCCCTCAAAGCAGAGGCTGAACAGGGGTGGGGGTGGGAGGTTGAGAACTGAACTAGGGGCCTTCTGCATTGGAAGCACACCCCAGTTCAGCATATGGGTCTGCATGGGCTGGGGTTGGGATTTGATTCTTGATCCCTGGGACTGCAAAGTGAGTGCTTAACCCACAGAGCAATCTCAGTTTCCCCAAAAGTTTTTCAATAATTAAATCAAGTATTAGTTTTTGAATTTATATATAAATTATTTAAAATTAAAAAAATTCAGCTCATTTGCACTAGCCATATTTCAAATGCTCAGTAATCACATTTGGTTAGTAGTATTGAAATGACGGTGTAGGACTGACCAAGGATAGCAAAAATTCAAGATACATGTTACAACTTCTCTTTTGTGCTGAAGACATATCAATAACCATGGAATTCTATCCCAATGAACCCCATTATAATGCTGGACCTTTACCTAAACATAGTGTTCTTTATAAGCAATTGATCAAAATTGGCACACAAAGTTAAATCTATTAATCATGACTACTATAGACTACTAAATCTAGGTTTAAGTAGGTATATTCAATATATCATTTTATCTTATTCAACTAAAGTTTTTATTGTTTTAAGAGAAGGTGAGAGAGAGTGAGAAAAGGTGAGGAGGGCCCAGAGCAGTCTCCATAGTTGTACATCATTAGCTGTGACATGGTTACATTCCACATAGGTGGACATGGGGCTATGCAGGGTGGGAACTGAACTGGGGGCCTTCCACATGGGAGGCAAGAACCTTCACCCCTGAGCCATACCAGCAGTTACCAGATGTGCTGCAGTTCAGCTTATGGGGTTTGCATAGGCTGGGGCCTGGAATCAAACCCTGGACCTAGTGGTTGCAAGGCAACAGCTAAGCTGCTGAGCTATCCTGGCATCCCCCAACTAAAGTTTTTAAATGCCAGACTCAGTGAAGTTCAAGATTTCTTTTAATGAAATACATAGGTATAAATTCCTGTTCCTCAAGTACAAGTCTATAGAAAAAAAACACTGTAAAAACTTTTATACCAAGATTATCATGTATTCTGTGGAGGCACTTCCATTTCACAGGCCTTAGTATGGAGTACATTGGTAACACCATCAGTTTGTACTTTTTAATTACAAAGAACATGTGTAAAGAACATAAACATAAAGGAAAAAGTAGATACTTAAAATATCTGTGGAAAAGCTCAATACTTTTGTTTAAGTAATTTGCAAATATGCTTTTTAGTATAAACTAATTGCATGATTGCTTCTATTCTAAGACCTAGACATAACTACAATTAGCATCTATAGTTTTCTCTATAAAAATGGGATCAGGTGATTCTACTAAGAGGGCAGACTAAAGCCTTCCCTCTCATGAAAATCCCATAAAATACAAAAGTGGATTTAAAAACATTTGCATTATACTAGCATGGAAAATAAGAGAGTGTCATTATTGAATCATTCTAGGTGTAGTTGTCCATTGAGATGCCCTGTGGTTTCCTAACTGAGGGGCAAACAGGAGACCCAAATAGGTTAATCGCATTCTATGTTAACTGAGGGGCAAAGAGGAGACCCAATAGGTTAATCACATTCTTGAAACACAGCATCTCAAAGATGGAGAGATACATTCTCTTTCACCTTGAAGAGAACAAATAAGGGGCAGAAACTATTGGCTGGAACAGATTCATCCAGTTTTAATGGTTGATTATGCTCTTTCTTGTGCACTCTAGAGGCTTATACTAGGAGAAAAAACAACAGGGATTTTTGTCTTATGAAATAAAGAACCACAGGAAGGCTGAGGGTAAATGATAGGGAAGAGGGCCTACTAGGAGAAAAGTTCATCTCAGAGAACTGCCTTAAATGAATCTGTCTAGGGGTATAGGAGCATTAGTTAAGTCTCCAGGAAACAGAAACCTTGCTAAGTAACTATGTAATATTTAAGTGGGTGGGAAATTAATACCAGAAACCACCCAATCCTCAGCCTACCTCCGGTGTTCAATGGCTAATGATCTAGTTACCTTCCTATGCCTGTAGTTTTTCAATTGGCTACATGGTAGGGACACTACTCAAAAATTTCCCAGACACTTGGGAGGCTCAAAAAGTAGGGTTGTGGGTAAGAGGTCTCATAAATTGTTTTGGGGTCAAAATGAGCAGGCTAAAATATCCTGAGCTGATAGAGCAGGAAGAGAGTGGGAAGCAGCCGCTACAGTCACATGACAAGCCAATGCACTTTAGTAACCTCAAACAATTTGCGGCAGAAACAGAGTCTAATATGTTCTCTTCTGTTGATTAGGGTGTTAACATCACTGGTCTTTCCTGCCAGGCTTAATGCCAAAGGATTAAATCTTATTTATATACCTAATTTGTCAGGTCTTCAGGTAAAGATCTGATTCATAAAACCATATTTTCAAATGTTACCATATAATAAAAATAAAATATTTACATACATCAAAGTTATGGGCTTTTAAAATAAAAAGATAAATTCGTTCAGCATCCAAATGTCTGGGTAGTTGAGTAAGCTCATTTGTTTTGAATCCTGAGAAGTTGCAACTCTAGAAAGAAGAAACATCATATAACAGTAATTACTTCACTTTTTTTCAGTTAAGTTGTTTCAGATGACCACAGAAGACAGACAAATAAAGCGTGTCCCAAAATTCACGCAAGAAGTAATTTTGATAGAAAACACAGGTTTATAATTAAAAATTGTAAATTTTCATTGCACAACAATGAAAATGCATTGTTCTTTCATGTAGCACTCCATTTTTAATAACCCTGAACTGTCAGCTGTCACACTGTCTTTTTGCTGTTGTTGGCAACACTTTACTGCACAAATGATGCATAATTTAAATTTTGCATGAATTTTGGGACACCCTTTACTACTTAATAATCATTAATTAATTAATCACTTTTTATGAAAATAAATAAAAAATATTCAGCCAACCTAAGAAAAATCTTCATATTTCCTGCTTCTCTGAAATTAAGGGTTCTGGCATATTCATGTGCCAAATCCAAAAGCAAAGCAATATTATATTTCAAAATTAATTCGAGATAACTCAAATGATCAAGAACTTTAGCTAGATTGTCTGTAAAAAAATACATTAGGTTAAAAAAGAAAGTTTCTATACTGGTTCCCAGCTCTCTTTTCTCAGGCCCCTATCTCTATTTGTAGCAACATCTATATTATTATAAACATTCTTTTATCTCTACATAATACTTTGATATATAATCTCATAAAAGAGAACTTTTAAATACCTCTATATTCTTCTTTGTCTCCATTTCATCTGTAAGCTGGAAAACATTTAAAATAAAATCTTTACAATTCTAAATTAAAGAATTTTTATATTGGGTAAATTTGTTCAGTTAGTGTGTATGTGTGTGTCCCCTATTGAAGCCTATAATTCTGTTGCTGTGTTAGACCCTAGGAATACAAAGGTGGTCTGCCCTCAATTCATAGTTGGAGAGGGGAATAAGATACATACACAAACAGAATACAAAGAGATAAGGGCTATAACATAAATATGAACAAATTATTTATTGCAATTTGGATTTGCTGAGAAATAGACTCTGAGGTAGAGTTAGTGTTCAGAATGTTTATTGGGAGTGCCTCAGGGATCAGTATCTATGGAGGGCAAAGGAAGAGGCAGGATTGGGAAGATGGAGAAGTCAGCTATGCTACAAGTCTAATAGCTTCAACTGACCCTAGGAAGGGCTCTAAAGCTGAAAGGGCCCATTGTAGTTGTCTTGCATTGGTTTGACATTGCCAGGCCTTTCTGACTCCAACTTGATCAGTCATTGGATGTTGGTGGTTCCTGGAAGGGCATGTCTTCAGTAGAAGTTCTCTGTAGGTGAGGCAGCCCCTTAAAGGGGCTAAAACTGAGGAATGCCCCCTAACAGCACTCTTAGCAGTGAGTGCAACAAGTCCTTCCTTGAAAGGGAATCTATGTGGCACATCTCCATGTTCACCATACTACTTCACACAGAGAATAAGTAGCCTTCTGTATATATTGTTTTGATCATCTAGACATATTGATATATTGTTTGCTAATTTCTACATCTTCACTTCCTCTGAGAATAACTAATCTTACAGCCAGATTTTATACACATATTATGCAATACATATTTTATAAAGAAGGTGACAGGAAAACAACTTGAAAGTATGAAAACATATTGCTAACAGAAAGAGAAACACATTATTGTCATTTTAAAAAGTGTGCAAAGAAATAAAAAAGACAAAGAATATTTGGGGAAAGTAAAATTATGATAAGAAGGAAGGCTATGTGCTTGAGAGCTTCAGACATGATTGGTCAATAAAGATGGGGTCAGATTTAGAAAGATGTTAATGTTAATCTCAAAGTCCTGGCTTTATTCTGCAGGAAGTAAACACTAGATGTTTTTAAGAAGCAGAGTAATAAAAACACAAAATCAGGTCTTGGTCATACAACCTGGAAGATATCACAAAAGTAAAAATAATACATGTTAAAATTGGATTAAAAAAAATCATATAAAAACATATTTAATACCAATGTCCCGCCACAAATTTAACAATTAATAAAAATATATTTAAAACAAAAATAATTATTAAAAGTACTGTAAATATAAGTCATCTAAAGCCAATACAATAGGTTCTGATAAAATTCAACAAAATAAAAAAAAATTTTTGAAAATTAAAAAAAATATATAAATTATAATGAGTAATATAACTACCAGTGTCCCCATGTTCCCACATTTTAGTATTTTAAAAGAGAAAATAGGAGAGATCCAAGATGGCGGCATGAGAGGAGAATGCCGATAACTGCCTGGGAAGGGCCTTGTGAACAGAGGGGAATCCACAGGGGAAACCCTGAGAAGAAACCTCAACTAAGAGAACCACACAACACGGAACAACACACAAAGGTTAGAGAAAAAAGGGGAGAGCGGGAGAGGGAAAGGGAAGCAGCGGTTCGGGGACAG
>PVKE010032550.1:0-18411 GCA_004027555.1 Craseonycteris thonglongyai
AAAAAAAAAAAAAAAAAAAAAAAAAAAAAAAAAAAAAGATTGGGCTTCCCTAATCTCAGGATTCCTCTTTTGTAAAGAAAGCCACTGTGTTTTCAGGTGTCCCCCGGCTCTCTTCATACATCTCCCTTTGGAAACTACGGCTTAGGGAACCAGTGTAAGAAAATCTTGATATTCTGGCTATGGCTATTACAATAAGTAATAAACTCATTCTCAGGAGTCCATGAAACCGTGGCAGGTTTACTTTGTTAGCTTGGAAAGAGGGTAAACTCTCAGAGCTTTCACTGTTCTTAACAAGAAGTGAAGTAATTTGCCCAAGGTCTGACTGCTAGGAGGTGCCATATCCAAGATTCAAGTCCATGCTGTCAGGTTCAGAAGCCAAGCTTTTAAATCCTCTGCTATACTTCAGCAGTTCTCCAAGTGTAATTGCAGTACTAGCAGCATCAATGTCACCTGTGAACATGTTACAAATGCAAATTTTTGGCCACTGCCCAGACTTACTGAATCAGAAACTTAGGTGGGGGAGGTGTAGAGAGATACATCTGTTTTAACAAGCCTTCCAGGAGACTGAGTTATTTTGAGAACCAGTGCTATATTGCATATATTCACCAAATCTACAAGATTGAAGGAAATGGTATGGGCATATCCTGATTTACAGTGGACTGTGAATTAAATTCCAAAGCTTGAATAAAAGATTTCTAGCACTAAGGGAGATGATTCATAAGCCCATGCATTAATTTTTAGGAAGGTAAGGGTCTTTTTCTGGTATAAATAAACACATGTTTGTTTAACAGGTCTGCATAATATTTTCCTTTGGAGTCACAAATATATGTCCAGAATGCTAAATGAAAATACCTGCTTTTTCATTCCCATAATGATCAGAAAGAATTACTTAGCCAAGGAGAAACACTATTTATATTTTAGAGTCAAGCTGTAATTCTTGAAAAACAGGAAACCACACATCAACCCAGCCAACACAGTGTACCATAGCAGAAAGGGCACCAGGCTTTGAGTCAGAGTCAAGTCACTTCTTCAAGTCAATTTCCTGACTTTAAAATGGAAAATGAACTCTAACTTCAGAGTTACAATTAGGTTCAAACGATATGTCATATGAAAGCCATTGGTTAACAAACAGCATTTGTGCTACATGAATGTAAACTCCACTTACATGGATTCTTTCTTTCTTTTTAAAAGACATATTCTACTGATTTCAGAGAAGGTGAGAAAGAGAGAAGGGGGAGGGCCCAGAGCAGTCTCCACAGTTGTACATCATCAGTGGTGACATGGTTTCAATCCACACAGGTGGATGTGGGGCTGCGTAAAGCAGGAACTGAAACAGGGGGCCTCCCGAATGCAGATGCACTGTAGTTTAGCATATGGGTTTGCAGAGGCCAGGATTCGATCCCTGGACCTCATGGTTGCAAGGCAAGTGCCTAACCTGCCCATCTATCCTGGCATCAACCTCTTTTTCTTTCTTGATCATGGTGCTATCAGTTTCTCCAGTGCTTTAAAGTACTGTCTGGCACATAGAAGATGCTCAATACTTACAAATTATCAGGAATAAATATGAGGCATTAATGATGTAACTGATTCCTCTGGGCTCCACTTGTCACAATCATCTCAATCTTTTGACAGGAAAAAGTTACTCTAATAAGACATCCTTTGTCATGTATAAAATGGGCCAGATAATTTAAGAAAATCAGCTGATTTTCTTCCCTGGAGAACACTAGTGAAAGAGTTCTGTCTTAAGGCATAAAGCAGAAACTGCTATTAGCAAACCTGAAGGCTTTAGGGTCTGATGATTTCAAGTCTACAACAAACTGTTGTGCACATATAAACAGGAGTAAAAGGTCTGTACCTATAAAGAGCTACATATGTCACAGTTATTTCTGAACTGTGGTAAATTGTTAATAAATGGATTACAAGGTTTACATAGTCTATCTTCATAAAATCTGAGATTTTAATTCAGCAAATCTTAAACTACAACTGTGTATAATACAAGAGAGACTGCTAAAAAACCACTGCCTAGTAAACATCACTGGGGAACAGAAGCCATTGTTGAATTTATAATTTAATGAAGGAAATACAGTTTACTCACAAAACTTCGTATATTTGTGGTAAAAGCGGTTCCTTAATTTGTACTCTCTCCAACATAGTTGTACTTTCTCAATCTCCTGAAAAAGTAGTAATGGTCAAGGGCCTTGAAATAGGGCAACTTCGGGCTTTTAGCTTCAACAGACATATTGAAGACAAGATAGCAAATTAATTCAAGTTCAAAGGCTGCTTTCACTGCAAAGCTTTAACAATAATGATAATATCCCAGCTATGTTGTCATATCTTAAGAGACATCTGCAAAATATATTATCCTCTGTGTATGTCTTATAATGATCCAAATATTTATATGTAAATTAGCTCTACCTTTTAATAAGGGGAAGCATAAATCCATCTCAAGATTTGGAACCAGTAACTAACTTCAGAAAGAATTATACAAATTTGTTCAAATTAGAATTAAGCATGAAACTCCTTTCACTTATTTTTTTTTTTAATATTGAAAAAAGTTTGCTTTTTCTAAGCTTAATATTTTTACTTTTCAACTGCCAAGGCAATACAACTTCAACTAAATAATCACATGGCCATAGTGATTTGTAGAGGTTCCTAATAAAGATGCAACTCATATATGGGTATCGTAATGGAACAGTACTCTTCCAAATTTAATCCAAAATCCAAGAAAGCAAGTATCTAAATCAATTTAAAATTTATTTTTTAGTTTAACCAACTTCTGACAAAATTCAGTTAAAGCAAATAGGAGACAAGAAACAGCCAATTTAAAATGTAGCCAAACTACTTACGGTCTTAGAACCCTAGTGAAACAGTGACTTCTGGTGGCAAACAATGCACGCATATTCTGCCTCTGGTAGGAGAAAGCAATGCTTATAACCACCTGGGCTTTATTCTTCCCATAATTTCTGTCTCTGGATGCTTTTTGAATTCTAATTTCACACATTATGATTCTTTGAAATTGTATTTTTACAAAGCTGAAGTTTGTAAGGAAATGCCAAAGACACTATAGAAATTCAATGGCTACAGTAACTGAATGAGACATATTAACTGTAACAGTTCATTTTCTTCCTGCAAGTGGAAAGCAAAAAGGTCACAGTAATATACCTGCAAGCACCACATCCCCAGCCTCATCATCCCTGTAAGTTATACTTAGAAAATGAAAAGCCCCCAATATCTAAACTCATTTTTTTCAAAGCTTTCTGTCCCACACTTCAACAACCTCTTTGTCTTAAAGTGACCAAGTCTGTCCCAAATTCTTTTCTTGATTCCGTCTCTTAAATTAACTAATTTCAAATTGGTTTTTCTAGTTTTAAGTACCAGTTAGTCTCTTGCTTTCTCTTCTAGTCTCTTTTTAGTTCTCACCATTCCTTTTCTACATATTTATCTTCAAATAAAATAATTTCCAACCCTATCCAGAGAGACACCCCTTTAAAGCATGAAAACTATCCAGAATTTTCAACTCTCTTGCTAATTTATTTCCAGAATATTCACTCAAGGAATCCTTTCCACTAAAGATGAAAGGCAAGCTAAGGAAATACATTAGATAGAGGAATCCACAACGATACAGGGCCATGCCTAGGTATTTTATGCTTGTCAGCAGAACTAGACTCCTGTGTCCAAAGGTCTTTTTCTTTTCCTTGCCTTCTATACCCACCGGAGTCTGACACCACGTGGGTCTTATGGAGATATCCCACTGCCTTCTACAGCTCTGCAGGATCTTGCTCTGAAATAATCTTGCACAAGCAAAATCCCCACACCTCTCAGGCCACTCCCTGGCCTGATGTTTCTGTGCCTCAATTATTGAGCTCTTCTCACTTTGCAACTGTCCCAGGGAACACTGGGTCTTCACCTAACGTTACTGTTTTCTCTTTTAAGGTTTAAAGCAAGGAACCTATCTGGTTGGTTCCTCGACGGTATATTATATCCCCTGCCTCCCGCCTCCGCAGTAGGTCACGATGGTTAAAATGACCCCATCCCACCTTTAAAATTTAAAACATGTCCGCAAGGCCCTCCTCCCTATCTCAGAGCCCTGCTCCCGGAATTTTCGGACGCGTCTCCACCTCCAAAGCCAAGGGTCTCCCAGGGACAATTTACATAACAATGTGAATGGGGGCGTGGAACCTCGTAGAGGGCAAACCCAGTAGTAAAGGATCAAGAACCTCGAGGATCTCTCGCAGCTTCACTAGCCACCGTTACATTGAGGTACAGTACGACCCATGCGACGCTCCAATTCCAGTCCCTTTGATTTCGCCCCCCGCGGCGCTCGCCAGGTTGGAGGGCTCGCAGGCGGCAGTCACAAAGGATCAGGCACCGAGGAGAAAATGATCAAGAGACATTAAGCAGAGTCCCACGGCGCCTGCGGACGCCGCCCCCCGGCGGCCCAGGCGCGGGTCTCGGGGGCGCCTCCAACTTCTCCCCTCCCGCTCGCCGCTGCCGACCACCGACGCGCGCCTCCCTCTCCATCCCAATTAGCCGGGGGCGGAACCACGCATCTCTCTGTAGTAGACAGAGCAAGGGGGAGGGGTGACAATACCGGGAAGAGACGGGCGAGGTGAGAAAAGCCCCGCTTTTGCCCCCGCCCCAAACTTCTGAGCCTCTTTCATGACGCAACCCTGGGCACTAGCTTCAGACAACGCAGCCTCTTTCTGCAAACGCGGGGCGCTCCGGCAGATACCTGGTTTGGTTTGGGGGGCGGGCGGGAGGAATTACGGAGAAGGATGGGTTTCTTCCTGGGGTCCCCTCCCCGGGTTTTCTAGACGGTACCTGCTGCACAAGTGCAAGTAAGGGCGGTGCTAGCCTCGGGTCGTCTCCGCCCGCTCCCCGAGAAGGTTCCCACCGGAAAAGTGGGAAGGCCGGCCACTTGAGTCAGCGTGCTGGGAATCCGTCAGTGAAGCGGGGGAGAGAGCCTGGGCTTCCCAGAAATCAGCGGCGGGGGTTCGGGGCCAGGCTGACCCCCCAGCCGGGAGGGCGCAGAGCTCCGCTTACCTTCCAGACGTGTGATCCTCCAGTTTCGGGGTTCTTGCGCCCTCCCCGCCTCCGCCTTCCCCTGACCTGTTGCGGTGGGGAGGGGGTCACGGGTGCAGAGAGCGCAGGGCAGCGCGTCCTCCTGGGGACTCAGCGGCGGATCGCGCAGGACACGGCTCCGGAGCCGCGGGGGCGAGAATGCAGCTGTGCCCGCGACGCGCGCAAGCCGCGGCCGAGTGCGCAGCAGTCGCGCACTCGTCACCTCCCAGCTCGCAAGCTCCGCGCGCCTGTCGCCCCAGAACACCCGGGAGGCGAGGCCACGCCCTCCCCGAGAGGCCACGCCCTCCCCCGGAGGCCACGCCCCTCCGCCGCTCCTCTAGTTGGCGCCACCAAAATGGTGAGGAACACAGCGGCCCTGCGCGGAAGAGCGTGGGGCGGATGGTGGGGACCAGCAGCTCTGGATGGATACGGCGGTGACAGCATCGGCAGCATGGGTGACTCTGCCCTGGGCTGCTGTGGGGCACAAGAACCCCTTCGCTTAACAGTGAGATTAAGCTCAGGGTCAAGTTCTGAGTAAAAGTGTCAAGGAGCCTTTTTGCAATCTCCTGTGCAATTGAAACAGAATCTGTGCCCTTTGAAGGAAGTAATAACTAACATCTGGGGAGCATTTTACAGTTTATAAAGGGCTTTTCACACACATGCCTGTCTCATCTTCACAGCAACCATACGACATAATGAAACCCAAGAACTGAAAATAAGGATTGTGCCCAATGTCACAAGCTACGAAGTGGCATGGAAAACCAGGTCCGAATTCGGACTCCGGCTTGTTGCTCTTTGTCAGTCCAATCCCAGAAAATTCTAATGATTCAGGGGCTTTGGGAAACACAACCAAAGATGAAGGGAAAGCTAACCCATACCAAGGAAAGCATCAAGCTGTCTTCTTTGCGTCAGTCACCTTCCTCCCAGAAAGAAATGCAGAAAGATGATACGAAATGGACGAGATGTTTGTTTTTGTTTTTTTTCCAATAGCTTAATGGTTTAAAATGGGTGAAATTATTTGAATGAAGAAAATCACTTTACTCAAATGTAACGTAATGTAAGTGTAAAGTAATGTATTAAAACACCCTCTTCTTGCCCTCTGTGTTCTTCGCTGTTGTGTTGCCCCTCCTGGTTCCCTCACTGTTCACATGAACAATGTTTGACTGAAAACAATCTATAGATATTTGCATTTCCAAGTGAAACCCTTGGCTACTTGACTTAATTTCCCATGGATTGTTTTCCAAAATATAATCTCGCTACTCCCTGTGCTCCGAGGCTGATACTGATTTGATTTACCTTACCAGCTAAAGTAACTAAGATGTCTCTAATGAACTCAGGTGCCCCTCTAAATGAGGTTACTCTGAGCAGGATGGGACAGGAGTCACCTCTGACAGATGGGTGTGCATGCATTTCTTACAGTTTCTAATACATATTGAGATCTATTCTAATCATAAATATTTTAATATTTTTGTTATGAAACTAATACATTTCACTGTAAAATATATGTAAACATAGTAATATTTTATAATGTGAAGGTTTTTTATCACTCCTATTGAAAACTTTCTCCTTCGTGGCACTCCTTTTTTTATTCTATAATACCTCCTTAATACCTTCAGATTTTAGTCAACGTAGTAAATGATGCTGACCGTGGAGGTTTGATCATTTTATTTTCCTGCTTTTGAAGCTGAGGGATGTCATTTTGCAGTTCTTTTTGTTGTTGTTGTTAAAGATTATGTAGCTGTGGTTTAGAGAGTAATGCATTCCATTTATATGAATATTCTTAAGGCCATGTGTGAGGTGAGGAACCACATCAATGACAAAGACAGAGCTCCCGTTTTCATGAGATTCCAGCAGAAACATGAAGGTGAATAAAAAGTTCCAATGTAGCCTACTATCGATTAACTTTCAGATAGGTGGTAGTTTCTTTAAAAACACTTAAATAATTTTCTCATAATAAATAAAGAAAAAGCAGAATAGTCATTCAAGTGAGTTTTTAAGTTGCCTTTCTGTCTTTTCTCCAGATCACATTATATAAATGGTTAATAAGCAGGTGATTTTACTACCTCTATTTTTTTAATTATGGCAAACAAAAGTAATTATGCAATAGATGCAGATATTTGACTTTTTAGATACACTTTCCACTATCTTCTTCATTATAGGAATTCTTAAGTTACATTTTTAGCTCACTCGGTACAATTCCAGCACTTTCTTAATCTTGACAGCCTAGTCATATATATTTCTGATTATGTGCTGCTAATGTAAAACAGGTCTCTGACATCAGTAATCTTTTGTTAAACAGAACTCAAAAATGTTTTCTCCCTTTTTAATATGATAATGGTACTTTTTTAGCTGCCTCTTCATGTGAGGACCCCCAGGATGCTACCTGACCACTTTCAGCCATTTTACTTTAAATTGAAAGACAAACAAGTTAACCCCCTGGAACTCACAGCAGTTCACAGGCTGTTTTCTCAGAGCACCTGTACAAGGGGACAGGAGCACAACATGAAAATTGAAACTGGTGGGCAGTGTGCCGGCATCACAACGTAAACAGCTGTTTGGCCAGTCCGAAGTCCTAAACTTTGCAGTCAGCAAAACCCATGCATTTAAAAACCAGCAGTTTAAATTACAAGTATGCTACTCCAAAAGGACTGCATTTATATTTCAAAGGGCTTCAATTTTTTCACAGTGTAAATAAACCTTAATTAAACTGAGAGCTGAGCATACATTTGTGAAAGAAAACAACTAGCCCGGAGTTGGGGGAAGGTGGTCTGGTTAAGAAGAGAGTGATAGGACAGAGGAGGATTAGACTAAACTAGGTAAAGGGAAGTGAAGGAAGAGCCAGTTCCCAAAAAAGAACACAAACAAAGAGGGGGAGTAGAACCTTGGTGCAAAGATTATGAGAGGCTGTGATAAGAAATGTAACAGGAAAGGTCAACCGGAAACTGATCATGAAGGGCCTTAAATGCCAACCTAGGAAGTTTTCCTTTCATGCTAAGTGCCGTGGGTGGGAGATTGATTTGCTCGGGTTGCATTTTAGAAAGACTACTGTGGCTGCCATGAGAAAATGAATAGGAGACAGTCAGGCTGCAGTCCTACTCCCCAAGGCCATGGCAGAAAGTGTGCTGAGAGCTGGCATAGATTGTAGGCAGATACAGAAATTCCTAGTGTTGGTTCTCTATGTGGGAGGCAGCTATGCAAAATAAATCTGCTGTCTTTTGCTGTAAGAAGATCTAGGTGCACAATGATTATAATTACAATAACTGTCTTTGTTTTATCATTAACACTTTGCAGAAAACATGGTTCCTAGTGACCTGACTTCATTTTTCTAAGTACAATATGAGTTTCATATTGTGTGTGCTGGTTAGTTGCTTGTTTTTACTCATTGCTACTACACACTACTTCCCAATACCAGTGGGGATGAGGAAAGTGTTTGAGTCATATAATATTGTTAAATTGCTCTCATATTTAAAATAGTAATTTGAAAAATCCCAATGAATTCGGAGCAAAAGAATATAAGCAAAACATCCACATTTTTCACTACAAAAAAAAGAACAGATTTAACTGAATTTTTGCAATGTACCAGATATTTCACACACATAAGTTTATTTAATCACCTTGAAAACGTATATGTCTATAGTTCATGTATAAAGAAGGCATGATCTCAGAGAAATCATTCATTGTATCATGGTTACACAGCAAGTAAATAGCAGAAACAGTATTTGAACTCAGCCCTTCCATGGCTCAAGGTCATGTCCTGACCTCTACACACAGAATTAGATTAGTGTAAATATCCCAACTACTGTCTATTATAGTTAAATCCACATCAGCAGACCCAAAGAAATTGGCAATGGGTTTTCATTTTTACAGTTACATTTCGAGAGTTAAATAGGAAGGGGATACGGTAAGCTGAGTGATTATGGAAAACCAAATAAGTAGGTAGTGGAAAAGGGAAAGAAATAACAGGCAGAGCCAGAATGCAAGAGCTAAGTTATGATGCCCCAGTAGGAAAAGGACTGGGGATAAGAGCACCCTAAAGTCTGGGCACAACTTGAAGAACTCAACAGTATAATTCACCTCAACCTCTATCTCTTCTGCATTTTAGACTGTCACTGTCGTTAGTTTGCAGAAAACTTTCACATGGTTCTACCATAAGCAAAACAAACTCAGCATCCCTAGTATGAAACTCATAGTTTTTTACTCTGTCTACCCATTCTTCTACAAACCACCCAACCAAATCCGTCCTATTTGGTTTCCAACTTTTGATAATGGATTCAGGTTTAAATGTTCACTCCCTACCAAGTCATATTTTACTTTCCTTTTAAATATCTCCTTGTTCTACAAATTCACTTTCATTTTCTTTTACTTTTTTTCTCCTCCATTTCTGTTATATATATACCCCGGTATTTTTTTTTATTTCTTTATTGTTTCATTGACACTTAGTAGTGTCAGGTACTAATTCTATTCAGTTCTGAAGATATAAAGACAAATAAGAGACTGTCCTTGTCCTTAGAGAGTTCACATCTAAAAGGCCCCCAAGATTGCCACTCCTGGTATGTATTTGCTATTGAATCACTTCTCTTTGAGTGTGGGTGAACCTGACCTAATCAGGAGAACACTTTAAAAAGAGGATCTAGGACCAAAGAAGGTGGAAGTCAGAGAGATTTGAAGCTATAGCAGATGCTTTCCTATTATGAAGAGGTTCATGTAACAAGGACCTGAGAGTGGCCTGTAGGACCTAAGAGTAGTCTTTGGTCACAGGCCATTAAAAAAAAAAGGAAGAAAGAGAAGAACCTCAGTCACACAACTGCAAGGAAATAAATTCTGCCAAGGGAACTTGGAAATGGATCTTTCCCTGCTTAAGCTTCCAGATGAGGATACAGCTGCTGAAGCCCTGATTTCAGCCTGGTGAGATCTTGGTGGAGGACCCAGGTGAAGTGCGCTGGCCTTCTAACTTACAAAAACTGAGGTAACGAATGGGTGCTGTTTTAGACTGCGATAGAAAGCTACTGCAGAGAGATAAAATAAGTGATTATCGCCATACAGTCAGCTTAGTGCCGTGATAGAGGCATGCATAGGATGCTATCACAGCATAGATGGGGGTACCTAACAAACATTGATGGACTCAGGGAAGGTCTACCACCAGAAGTAGAACCTAAGGTGAATCATAAAGGAAAAGAGAGAGTTGGGGATCGTGTGTGTTTGGGGAGGATGCAATGCTCTGTGCGCAGGGTGGAGCTAAATATGTACAAGTCCCAAAGTGATAGAGTTCATGGTGAATTTTATAGAGAAACTAGAAATACGTCAATGTGTCTGAAAATGGGAACTAATGATACAGATGAAGATAAAGATGTAAGAAAGGACAAGAAAAAAATTAACACCATTTCCCACTGTACACTATGTGGTAGTCCAGCGTGTAATCTCAGCTGAGGTGTTCACAGTAACCCCAAGAGATAGATCCATTGCTTTTTTTGTTTTGCTGATGTGCTGGTTAGTTGCTTGTTTGCCTCAAATTGAGTCTCTGATATCCCTGTACTGTGCCATGAATCCCAAAGGGTTAAGTCTTGCCAAGCACCTTTCCCAGGTCTCTTTGTTGGGAAACTGGCTTCTGGCTAGATTTGGCTGATGGCACTGGGAGGAGACTGGACCGCAGGAAGAGAGGAGACACCAGGGTGCTTTCTTCTCTCTCTGCTCTAGGCAATGGCTCTGACCCAGGGCTGTACCTCTTCTCTAGCTCCCAGAGATCCTGACCAAGTGGTTCGGCCACCTGGGCTGTGGTAACACCACCTCTCTCCTTAGTCTCAGCCGAGGGACTGGCTGTTGCTTCCTACAGTTGCTTAATCCCTGGGTAGTCTCACCTTCCCTTATTTGGTCTTTCAGCTATTCAGTTTGAACCTTTTAACTAGTTCCCTTATTAAATTCTCTCTATTGAATTTCCTGGTATGAGTGTTATTTTCCTAATTGAATTCTCACTGAATCACCATAGTTTACAGATAAAGAAACTGAAACTCAAAGAGACGGAATAATTTGTCTGATATCTCAGTTAGGATATTGTGGGTCTGATGAAAAACAGAAATGAGAAGAAAAATTAAAAATCCAGATGTGCTTTAAGAAATCAGAAGAGTATGATATATAGAGGGTGCCAAAGAAATGTATATTACATTTTTAAAAAGGAAAAAACTGTATTACAATTGTAATAATATGTACTGATAACAAAAGATGAATGCAAGTCACATTTGACTTCTGTGATTACAAGAAGTGCACAGAGTGGTTACCATTAGTGTCCAGACACTTCTAATTACAGTGAACTACTAGTGCTTGAGCAACATTGACCAAAGTGTCCATTTGTATTACTGTGCATGCCGTTTCAATTTACCATGTGACTCAAACTTATCACAAATGTGTGCAATTGTTAGGTGTGTTGGAGGTTCTGTTGCATACTCACACTTCCATTGTCATTATATAATACTTCCACCATGTTCTCAAATTTCAAATACCACTTCAAAATGGTCCTGCATGAATGACAACAGTGCTTCCAACATTTGCTTTGACTGTTCTGCCTGTCATGTGGTGACGCTAGCGTTCATTTGATTAATGCCATCTTTTAAGTGAATGTCATACTACACATTGTACTGTAATTCAATTCAACTTCGAGAAGTAATACATAGATAACATGTCTTAAAATGTGTATAATCTTTTTTGGCACCTCCAGTATTTAAGTAAAGTTTGTTGTAGACTTAAAAAAGAAAAAGCGACTAGGACCAAAGAAAAGAAATAGAGAAAACATATTCATTACAGTACAGAAGTAAAATCCTAGGATAATAATATGGATGTAACAAGTTTAAGAAATTAATAGGAAGAAAATAAATAAGGTTATGGTTGTACGAGAGCAGGTTGATAAATTTTTCTTCAACTGTAATATTTTTTGCTACATTAAACATATCTGGATATTACTGGTTCTGTATAGTCACATGGTATCTCCATTCCATCCTTCTTGACTTTCACACACAAATGCTTACACTTTTCACCCAGTGCACTCAAAACAGAAGAGTTTTCTGACGAAAAAACAGTCAACATGGCCTTCCTAGCCAAGGCCTGAATTTTGAATTTTTTTGGCTGAGGTGATCCTTTATGGCGGTATTTCATGACTGCCTTTTGTTCTCAGGGTCATAATAATGGACCCATTTCATCGCTGCTAATGATCTTTAAGAAGTCCTCACCTTCTTTTTCAAAACGTTCCTGGAGTTCCAGAGACATGAGAACTCTTTCCGCTTTCATTTCATCAGACAGCATGAGCGGTACCCACCTGGCACAAACTTCGAGAAATCCAAAAACACTAACAATGTATCCCACTCTCTCCTTAGAAATTCCTAATTTACCAGCAATTTCTTTTCGTTTGATGAGACTATTTCCACTGATCATTTCGTAAAGGTGATCTTGAAGCTGGTCCCTTGTAGTCACAGGCCTTTCACTTTGTGGTTTGTCACTCAAATCTGCTTGCCTCACTCACCATATATGAACCGCCTTACCCAGCATTTCACTGTACTCACGTCAGCACACTGATCACCATCAATGGCTTGCATTCGTCTGTGAATTTCAACTGGAGGAACTTTTTCCGCTGTTAAGAATTCCATAACACACTGTTTGAACTGCAAAAAATTTTGTTCATATTTACAAATAAACACATAAACATAACAAGCAAAGAGAAAATATGCAAAACTACAACAGTCCTTGTTTTTGTAACTGGTCACGAGGACACAGTTGATATTTATGACCTCCTTTGTCTATTACCTATTCCTTTACTCTCAGCTAGAAACTTAGCTGGCCACTTTCCTAATGGAGTGACCTAAACCGTCATTCTTGAAGCATCTGAATGCTTGATATTTCTGCCTCTGTTTTGATTATTTTTTTGCAACACTTACTATTGGGCCTGGAAGTACTAAGAGCTGCCCCAGGAAATGCCCTGGGTTCCAGACATAGCTCTGTTTGTACTCATAGGTTAGCAGCAGCTCAAGGTCCCCCTTTGTCGTTGGGATCAAGCACTCCAGTAGCAGATTGAAACCCCTGTTACTGCCTCTTGGTTTGTGACATGAGAAGACCAAGATGGCCAGGTGGCAGCCTCATCTTCCAATTTAATGTGTATGTTGTTGTGTCCCTTGGTGGAAGCATTCCTCCCTCAGGAACAAAAATCTTTAAAGCAGCAAATTTCGAAGTTGCTAGGATGGGAAACATAAATTTTATGCATGGGTTCTACGCTGTACACATGGAAACAGCTTAGTGTGGGGAGTCAGAACCTAAATGAGCTATGAATGGCATTTATGTTGGGGGGTGTGTGCGTAGGAAGGAAGGTCAGTGCTTGCGAGAGCCCAAACAGCATGAGAGAGGATACGGTGGCCTGGTATAGTGTATTGGAATACAAATGAGATGAGGGGAGTACCTGCATGGGACCATGGAGGTGATGGGAGATTCATTCTATTCAGGAAGATTGATCAAATATCAAGAATAATGAGGACCAGGTTTCTCACTACTGGAGAAGGGATTAAAACTATAGAAAGGAGGAAAACTAGAATGAACCTTATGGTGGAGGATTAGAATTGGATGTACTGGTGTGAACTTGTGGTTTTTAATATGTAGAGATAAATATAGAAATATGGATATAAATATATGCACACATATTTACATATATGTATTCATATATACATGTCCATATATACATAAATATGTATATACATACACACATATGCTGATTAGATCTGTTCCCTGAAAGAACCTGGGAGTAACTAGTGACATCTCAATAGTAAGGAGTAAAATTGGTACCCGGATATTGGTTTCCAAATACCGTTTTGAGAGCAGGGAAAGCAGTTGGCTCATAGATGAAGGCAGACATTGACTTGGAAAATGCTGTTCATTTCAGGAAGGCAGAGAGTGGAGCCACTCACAGTGAAAGCATAGTAGTTCAGGGATCGAGCTTAGAATCCACACCAAGAGTGATTCTGATCCCAGCTTGGGATTTATGAGTGATGTATTAGTAACAGACTCCTTGATATTTCTGAGCTTCGGCTTTCTTTACAATAGAATAGTATAAGGATAGAAAGGGACAATGTGGGGAAGCTGGGATGGCTCAGTGGGTTGAGTGCTCACTTTGCAGCGCCGGGGACCGAGGATCGAGTCCCGGCCCCAGCCCGTGTGGACCCATGTGCTGAACTGGGAAGTTCCCCCAGTTCAGTTCTCTCTCTGTCTCTGTATCTCTCTCTCTCCCTCTCTCTCTGTCAAAAATAATAAAAAAATTAAAAAAAATTTAAGAAAGGGACAATGTAAGTCAACTGCCTGGCATGTTGTGAACACTCATTATGCTCATTGGCTACACCAGGAAGACATGTTACAGCAGCAAAAATCAATCAAAGAAATAAATAAAAACAACACAAACTCTGTGAAAACTTTCCAAAATCTTCATCTAAGCTCAGAAGGCCAGGAACTTGGTGGAGTTCCAGGGGCTTTCCAATCCATCTATCAGCCATAAAATTAACACGTAACACTGTTGTGTTAATTAGGCCTATTTGTAAAATTCCTGGTAAGAGATCTGAGCTGTGTGTTGGATAATCCCGAGCATGGGGTGTTGGATGGGGGTGGGATGAGAAGAATTACACCAATTTAATTTTATTCCAAAAAAACTGATGAGCTGGGGAAATTCCCATGGAAATAAACAGCCACTGGGATGTCAGTAGTGCTCACACAGGGCTTCTAAGTTTCCTCCCTCTGCCAACATGGCTTCTATCCAGTGGGTCACTGAGCCTTCCTTCTCAGCTTCCCCACAGTCTGCTTCTCTGCATCTCCCTCTTTGGTTCCCACTCATAATTCTGACTTTGCTAATTTGTGCCAGTTTCTAATCGATCTTCCTGCCCCTAGTTTTTATGTTCTCCAAACCATTCTTCATCCTGACATGCAGTGATTTTATTCTATTTTTTTCAAGGATTAATCTGATTGCCACACCCATACTGAAACTCCTCAAATCGTATTTATTTGGGATATATTTTGTTCTCCTTAGGTGACATTCAAGGACCTCCTGCCATACACTTAGCAACAACCAATGGAGGCCACTCGTTCACTCCTCATCCTTTGGATATTGTTTTCATATTTCTACCTAAACTTTTTTTAACCTAAGTTCTGCTTCCTTTTCCTTTTTGCCATGACTGTTTCTTTTTATATCCTGCCATTAAAATATTTCTAAGCACAGTTTTAAAGTCCCACAGAAAAACAAAGAGTCTAAGAGATTGCTAAAAGCATCAGTCCCCTGCTCCCTGCCCATCACAATTTCCCTCTCCTTAAAGGCTATAACTTCCACTCTTGTTGGTTATTTTTGTACCTTCCTCCATACTTCTAAATAAAATACTTATGTTACTACTCAATTAGAACTTTGTACTATTGAAGATTTTGCTCTTTTATATATATACACTCACACCCTTCTTGTCCACGCATTCTGTCAATAAAATTATATCATTATTTTGCGCAAATATTCATAGAAATGTGAATCCAAATTGATTCAATAGTTTATTTTCCTTTTCCTTTTCTGCTTAACGCCCCCATTTTTCTCAAAATTTATGTAAGTTTTGTAAAACTTCTCACATTATATTCAGATTATATATATATATATATATATATATATATATTATTATTATTATTTTTTAATCTTTTGGAGTGTTGTGCTTTGCCCTTGTAGAAGTTCCCTCAAAGTTTGTCCACAGTAATACCTCTCTTCGCTTTTCATGAAGGTGGTCTTTTCTATTTTATCCTGTATCTTCCTCTTGGTCACTCCCTCCTTTTGAAGAGATACACACATTCTTTCTAGATTCCTAGAAAGAATTTGTGTAGGTATATTTTTTGAAACCTTGTGTATATTAAAATGTTTTCATTCTACTTTTATACTTGAATGATAATCTGGTCAGAAAATTCTTTATTGGAGGATGTTTTTCTTCATAATTTTATCATCTAGCTTTCAAGGTTGTTGCTGAGAGGTCTGACTCTATTCTGATTCCTGATTCTGTATATGAAGTCTGATTTGCTTGCCTTTTTAGCCTTGATTCTGACTCTAGGCCCTGTTTTAGTTAGGATGCCTTCAGTAGCAAGTGATGAAAATCAACTCAAATTGCCTTAAAAAAGAAGATGTACTTCATTGTGAGAAGTCTAAATGTGAGATGGCTCCCAAGATAGTTAACTCATTGACAAATGACATTATCATTGACCTGAGTCTTTCCATTTTCTAGCTTTTCCTTCCTTTCTTTTCCCCTTCAAATTAGTTCTCCTTATGGTCACAAGGTGGCTATAGCAGCTTCAGGTGTATTCAATACTCAGACACAAAAAGAAATAAAGGAGGAAATGATAGTCACTTCATTTGTGTCTTTTCTAGGAGGAAACGTTTTTCAGAAACTCCCAGTTGGTTTTACCCAGTCTAATTGGTGAGACTTTTACCTGTCCAAGCCTAAATCAATCAGTGACAAAAGAAGTATGGTACTACCTTGATTGGTTTGGATTAGCCAAGATTCACCCTCAGGAGCTTAGGAAGTAGCCAGCATCCACACAAGCACATGACCTAGTGAAGGAGGCTATATACCTGCATAAAACTAGAGCTAAATTTATAACAGAGAGGAAAAGGACAAATGCATTTAGAAGGCAATCAACAATAACTACTATACTCCTGGACATCCTTTGCTTAATGGATCCTGACTTTATTACAGTGAGGTATCACATTCATATTGGAGTTCCCCGATATTCATATTTTTAGGCCCCTGACTTTGCATTGGTTCCTGCAGTTCCCATAGAACACTGCAGAATAGGCTTGATTTTTGGAGTCTTTCTAGGAAGTCATTCATCTCCGTGCACTTGACTGGCATTATATTAACCTTGTATCCTCTATAAGTAGTCAGTGTTGATACTGGGTGCTCCCTACCCACTGAGATGGGGCCCTGGATGCAGCTTTGTACGAAAGCTTCCCCTTCTCCCACCAGCACTCAGGCCAGGGGTTCCCAACCTTTTTATACCCTAGGGCGCATTCTAAAATATCGGTAGGGCGGCGGGCACCAGCTATTTCTAAGGATATTTATTATTGAGCAAGAATAAAAAATAATAAACAAAAATAATTTTAAATAATAAATTTATTGTACAAATTATATACACACAAAGAAACATATATACAAAACATAATACAAAGTAAATAAAAAACACACGTATAATAAAATCATTTAAAAAAACATAAAAGAAAACATTAAAAAAACCGATCTGTCAGTGTGATCTTTGGCATTGCATTTCATTGGCCAGTGCCTCGTAATTAGGAGAGTATGACGACAACCCTGTTATCAATCAATTATTAAGATGCTCATCGGTAAGTCGAGATCTATATCGTGATTTTATTAAATTCATGTTTGAAAACAAAGATTCGCATAAATACGCTGACCCGAAAAACGATATGATTTTATATGCCGCTTTTTTAAAAAATGGGAACTTTTCTTTGTCGACTATGTTCCATAAGTCCTCTGATATTAAGGATTTTAGCAAAATATCGTTCTTAAGGTTCAAAATGTCTAACTCTAGTTCTTCTGCTTTCCCCTGAACAAGGTCTGCAATACATGCGGCTAGTTCTATGACAGTTATTTGGCAAGTAAAAGGATTGATACAGAAGGAGACAATTGGCTTGATATTTGTAAACTGCAGAAATCTCTCTTCAAACTGTTTTTGAAGCACTTGCAGGGTCTCAATAAATAATGACATGTTTAATTCATTGTTACCTAGCATTTTCCTCATATATGAGAAGTGCACGAGAGACTTGATATGCAGACGTGATATCAACAAAGCCAATTTCGCTTTAAATGTGTTTACAGAGCTTATCATTTCAGCTCTATTTTTGTCTTTTCCCTGCAACTCCAAATTGAAAGAATCTAATTTTTCCATGGTGTCAGCAAGAAAACCCAAATCCACCAGCCAGCAAGAGTCTGTTAGTTCATCATCATTTTCATTTTTATTATGTATAAATGTTTTTATTTCTTCAATTAAGTTCACAAATCTTGTAAGAACTTTACCTTGACTGAGCCAACGTACTTCAGTATGCAGGATGAGATCGTGTTCTTGATCTTCAGTATCTTCTAACAGGGCCTTGAAAAGTCGGTGTTGCAATGGAGCTGCTCGAATAGAGTTGATTCTCTTTGTGACCATTTTCATAACATGTTCAAAGGGCAGTATTTTACAACACAAAGCTTCCTGATGGATAATACAGTGGTAGGACATAAAGTTTGAAAATGATTCATCTTTCCTGCAAAGGGCAATAAATCCTTTGTTTTGACCAACCATTGCTGGTGCCCCATC
>PVKE010032551.1:0-18417 GCA_004027555.1 Craseonycteris thonglongyai
TGCTGAACTGGGAGCTCCCCCAGTTCAGTTCTCTCTCTGTATCTCTCTGTCTCTGTCTCTCTCTCTCTCTGTCAAAAATAAATAAAAATATATTAAAGACAAACTGAAACAGGTTACCAGGAGCCAGAGGAGGAGGAGGGAGAGTTACTGACTAATGGGTACTACGTTTGGGATGATGAGTAATTTCTAGAAATAGATGGTATAAAAGGTTGCACAGCAATGTGAATATACTTAATAGCACTGAATTTATATTTAAAAATGTTAAAATAATAAATTTTGTTATGTATATTTTATAATAAAAATTTAAAAATCACAGATGCCTATCAAAAGCTTAAATAAATTACCTTGGCTTACAAAAACTGCCAATAGAGATTAGTTAACTAGTCTTACTAACCCTCCATTTTTAGTATGTCACATACCAGGGCTGTCCAGAAAAAAATCCAGCCACTGTCGATATGATGAGAATTACATAGCTGGATACTTTCCAGACAGTCCTTATGTATTTATATATATATAAAATACTGTAACTCTAAACTGAATTTGAATAACCTCTTTGTTCTGATTCAAAACCTATGAAATGCAAATGTAAACTAATTTAGAATCAAATAAGAGAACTACAGAATTTGAATTCATTGCAAAAGCAGCAGTGGAAGTAAGAGGAAAAAAACAGGCATGATCCACAGATAGGCCTTTAGAATCCAACGGGCAACAGGGTTATTTCATTATATGAGGGCTGTCCAGATGGTATCCAGCCATGTAATATGAAAAATAGAGGCATTTATGGCTGTTTTTTTCTGTTTTTTTCGTATATGTTTACTCAGGCTAACTGAAAGCTTGCATCAGCCACTAGACTGTTTGGCAGTTCAATTCTAATGGCAAGATAACTGGCAGTAATGTTGAGGGGAAAAGAAGACACAAGACAGCTCTTTCCAGAATACCGGTATATAAACCAAATAAGCACTAAAGAAGCCTTTAAAAAGAGTATCTATTCTTAATAAGAAACCTGTCTAGATTCTTTTAAAAACATTCCTTTAGTGATACCAACCAATAAAATGCATACATTCATTATATGTAAACCTCACCTCCCAAACAATTTATATCTTACTATCAGGCAATAATGCTAGAATATCATAAGCTTGTATTTTCTTCAAAATATCCTATTTCACATCTCAGACATGACTATCCAATTTTATACACGCTAAACACACATATGTATCAAACTTGTAGGACCCATCCAAAAACTGAATAGTTGCTCAGTATAAAAGCCAAAGTTCTAACCAAAGAATGACCTACATACAATTCCCCAAAAGATCTACGGTATATACTTCCTAACCCCTTCCACTTTATCTCTTCTGATCCCAGTTCTCTTTCACCCTCCCCCATCCATCATGGGTTCCATAATGGTTGGAACCTTTCTCTTCCTGGAATGTCAGGTATGCCCCTACCTTACAGCTTTTGTACTTGCTGTGCCCTTTGTGAGAAGATCTTCCCCCAGGTATCGCATAGTTAACCCCTCACCTTTACTCCAATGTTATTTTCTCAATGAGAACTACTGTGTCCCTACTTAAGATTATATTGTCTCCTAATTCTACCCACAGACATACCCCACCATTCCCTTTTACCCCACTCTACTTTTCCTTTTATCCATAGAAGGTAACACTTATCTAACCTACTACATAAGGTACTTACTGTTTCTCATATACTGTCTTGTCTAAAATGTAAGCTCCACCAGTGTTTTGCTCACTGATGGATTCCAAGCACGTAGAACAGGGAGTGACCCATGGTAAGCACTTAACTATAGAGTTTGATCTACAAAACTTACAAACACAGCCCTTTTATAAACTTGGTACTTTACTAGGCACTAAGGATCTCTGAAGTGCTGTTGATTACACAAAGTAACTTTGTAGTAGAAAATCTGACTTACCAGTACTGGGAGGATGAAAAGGGAAAACAGGAATTTTCAATGTAGCACTTGGGCTTGCCAGATATGAATCAATGACTTTGTATGGACGTCAGCTTCTAAGATGGTCCCCAGTTATTGCTGCCTCCTGAAATTCACATGTTTTTATAGTCCTCATTAAAAAAGCATCAGGGTTGATCTATGTGACCACTGTATAATAAGGGATATAACTGTCTCTGTCTCTGAGAGGGAGACTCTTAATCCTTGGAATTTATATTAGTAAATGAGCCCATGGAAATTAAATATACTCCTAAACCATCAATGGATCAAAGAAATCACAAGGGAAATTAGAAATTATCTTGAGACAAAAGAAAAAAAGCAAAAAGCACACCAAAACCTATGGAATGCAGTGAGAACAGTGCTTGCCTAGAGGGAAATTTATAGCTGTTGATGCTTACATTAAAGGACAAATCTTGCTTAGAGGCTCTTCCCAGCTCCGAGATTCCATGAGTCGGTGATTCAGTTTCTCCTATGGAGCAGTCCTGGCAATCGGGCCTTTTATGAGTGTTTATTAAATACGTACCACAAGGAAAAAAAAAAAGATAAATACGTACCATGGTGAAAAAAATAAATAAAAGACAAATCTCTTATCAACAACCTAACTCTACACCTTAAGTAACTAGAAAAAGAATAAACTAAATGGAAAACTACTAAGGAAAAAATATTAGAGCAGAGATAAATAAAATAGAAAAATAAAATCAATGAAACCAAAAGTTGGTTCTGACAGGGGCATGGAAACCCTTGGCTTTGCAGCCAGTTGGTCAGAAATTCCAGGGCCTGGGAATCCTCCAAAGTGCAAACAGCATCTAAAGTGAGGGCAGTCTTGTTAGAATCCACGCCCTTTGCATTTTGAGGTCTGCATTAACTCCAGATGGTTAGTGTCAGAATTTTAACAAAATACACTAGTTGTCAAAATAGTGACCAAGAGAATGAGCAGGAAGTGATAGTGAGTGACTTCGGAGGCAAGGTCATAATGAGGCTGTGGCTTCTGCCTTCTCCTGGATTGCTTGTTCTAGAAGCCAGCTGCTGTATCATGACGACACTCAAGCAACCCTGGAAGAGGCTGACACTGGAAAGAACCGAGGCTTTCCATTACCAGCATGAATTTGCCAGGCATGTTAATGAGCCATCATGTAATTAGATCAGATGACTGTCACCCTAGCCAGTATCTTCACTGCAACTTTTTAAGACTCCAAGCCAGAAAGCTCCAACTAAGCTGCTCCCTAATTCCTGACCAACAGAAGCTATGAGAGGTAATAAATGTTTATTGTTTTAATCCACAAAATGTTGGGTAATTTGTTATGCATCAATAAATAATACTTTGCTTCCTCTAAGGACAGAAAGAATGATGTATCATGGGAGTTAAATATTCCTTTCTTACTTAGCTTCATAAATAATAAATTCAGAACACATTTCACAAAATACAATGGATATCACTGTCATTCAAATTAAAAATTTCAAGTGCCTTGTTTTTAAAGTGCTAGGATTATTGGGACAGTTTCTGCCCCAGATATGGATACACACTGTACTAAGGTTAAATTACTGCCTAAAAAAAAAAAATTTTTTTTTTGCCTGAGCAGAAATTTAACTTCTTAGTCATTTATCAAATATTTATTGAGTGCTTCCTTTCTTTGAATATTTTGAATTATTTACTTGTAAGGTAACAAATACACATTATAGGACAAGGTGAAATTGGGTATACAGTGTTTCTTGCATATCCTTTTAGAGATATTCTATGGCTATGTAAATCTGTGTAAGTAGATTTATTTTCTGCCCATAAATGAAAGCACACTGTACATTCTTGTTCTGCACCTTGCTTTAATATACATTAGAGATCATTTCATATGAGAATGAAAGCTACCTTGTAAGTATAAAAGCACTTACATTTATTCACATCAGTTCCCTGTAGATGGATATTTAGGTTGCTATCAATATTGTGTTATACCAATGTCAAGTTTTTATTACTGTTGACCTAGACCAGTGGTTGGCAAACTGCGGCTCTTGAGCCGCAGTTTGCCGACCACTGATCTAGACTAAATTAAGGTCCTATATTCAAACAATAAAACCTCCACTCCAAAGGTGGCATTTTGCCCCACCAGCTTTTATTCTTTTTCTTAATATTAAAATAATGAGAATTTTTTACTTACCTTTTTTCAATTTTTAAAATTGTGGTTACATGTAACATAAAATTCATCATCTTAACCCTTTTTAATTATTCAGTTCAGTGGTATTAAGTACATTCACATTGCCCAATTATCACTACCATTTACCTCCAGAACTGTTTATTTTGCAAAACTGAAACTCTGTACCCTTTAAATATTAACTTCCCATTTTCCCTCCCTGATCCCCTGACAACTACCATTCTACTTTTTGTCTCTAAGTACCCCATATAAATGGTACACAAGATTTTAATCCTTAAGTAGTTGTACCTTGATTTTCATATAATGTGATCAAGGTATTAAGTAAATGTTACAGATTGAATTGTGTCCTCCCCAAATTTGTATGTTGAAGTCCTAGGCCCCAGTACCTCAAAATGTGGCCTTAAATTTGAAAATAGTCATTGCAGATGTAATTAGTTAAGATGAGGTCACATGGGAGCAGGGTGGGCCCCTAATCTAATCTGACCGGTGTCCTTTTATATAAAGGGAGTATTTAGAACAGACACACACACACACACTGGGAGAATACCATGTGAATAGTGGAGTTATGTTGTCACAAGCCAAGGAACTACCAGAAACTAGAATAAAGGCCTACAAAGGGAACGTGGCCCTGCAATACCTTGATTTTGCATGTCTGATCTCCGAAACTGTGAGACAATAAATTTCTCTTGTTCTAAGTCATCCAGTTTGTGGTACTTTGTTATGATAGCACCAGGGTACTAATATGATAGAGGTATGAAGCCTATTTTGCAGATAAGGTATTATTAATTATGAAAATACATATCACCTCTTGTTCTCTGATCAAAAGAACCTACTTTACTTCTGTGGTATATTCAAAAGGCACCAACACTTGGCATAGGATGAACTCATACCTAGGAATATTAAAGATGTACTTAAATGCTTTAGAAATTAAATATTAAAATATCAGTATTTGTTTATAATTAAAACAAGTGAATATATTATAAAATTTGCCTAGTAACATTTATATCAGTTGAACTCCTTCAATCTAATTAAATCAATTTTTTTTACTTTATCCAGATTTTGTTTTGTGCAACTGATTTTTCCCTTTTTTTATAGTTATTACACTGCTTTTGCTGAAAATAAAAGGTTTAGCTTAAATATCAATAATATATAGCCACTTTTGATGTTCATATTCAGTTGAAGCTAACTATTGTTCCAATTTTCTTTAGCTATTTTGAAGCTGTTTAAACAGTATTTGGAAGCATTAGCTACTATTACTCACATGCCAAATCCTGAGTTTAGAATTTCGAGATGAATAGAAGAGTACCTAAAAGTCAAGGAAAATATTCTTCCTGTGATAAGAAAAAATAAAAATAACATTACAGTAAGAATACAGCCCTCAAATGTGCTATATGCATTCATGTCAAAATTATTCAAAAGAATCAAGCTATTCTAAAAAACATCACTATAAAAAATTATTCAGGGGATGCTGGGCTAGCTCAACAGGTTAAGTGCTTGCCTTGCAACAGCAAGGTCCAGGGACCAAATCCCAGCCCTGCCTGTGCAAACCCATATGCTGAACTGCAGCAACCAGTAACCAATAAGCCCTGCGGTGAAGGTTCTTGCCTATGGTTCCCTCCTCTCCCCTTGCAGCCCCACCTCTACCTGTGTGGAATGAAACTATGTCAAAACTATTGACCTACAACTAGGGAGCCTGCTCTGGACCCTCCCTGCTTCTGTCTGTCTGTCTCTGTCTCTCACTCTCACCTTCTCTCAAACAATAATAAAAAAAAATGTTCAGACGAATGATCAGAAAGGAAGTATGCTCTATCTGCACTGGCATTAATTTTATAAAGATGTTAAAACTCTTGCAGCAATGGTTCTCAAGTTTTCATGGAACACTATTCCCTTGGATGATCATGCTATGGACCCTCTTCTCACAAAGGACCTTTGCTTTAGTACACATGACCACTCCCCTCTGTTTCTAAGGTAGGGAGGAAAAATGTTCCCTTCCTTTTCTCTGCCCCTTATCTTCTTCTAGATAAAATGAAAACTACTAACAAAAGTAACAGAAAGGTCTTATTTAGAAGTTCTTGTTTACCTGTTATTTTCAGCTCTGCTATATCCAAGGCCAGCAAAGAGCATACATAAACATTGATAATGATGTCATTCGAACTGGACTCAACTAATGTGCCAGCTTTGAGTGGATTTCACCAATTCAGAAACTTAATAACAGGAACCTTTCTCAGAATTTAAATGAAAGACCGAATGAGGGGTTGTAACAATACAAATTACAAAAAGAGATACCCTATAATGTTAAACAAGAACCGAATACAAATTCCTTGACAGTATTACACTTTGCAACTCCACATTGCACTAATTACGTTCTATTAATTCCCCAAATTCTCATTCTCTCTATAAAAAATAAGTAAAAATTGTATAGATTTCTTTAGTTCTGTAAAACAAGTGAATTCTACCGAGACTTAGAGTCAGCGGAAATTAATGCATCATTAGGCAATTATAACGTCGACCATACAAAGACAAGTCGGCTTACTCAGATCCTAAGTTTGAGAGGTGGGAATGGGAACGAATAAATGTACAAAAGGAGGTAAGCAAGAGAACGTGCACCATACACAGACTTAAAATTAAAATCCTGGAAGGGAACCTGTTATACCAAATCTCAAGGTCAACGCACCAGGGACACAAAATACTACTCTGAGACCCAACATGCCGAGAATGATAGCGGAGCCTCAGGCAAAATAGTGACCAGGAGGCCGTGAGGCGGCGTATAAATAAATCAATAAAACATTCTTCCAAAGACAAACCGATGGCCGACGCAGCTGCTACCAGATACACACCCGCGTGGGTGCAATAGGCGGAGAACTACCCGGCAGCCGAAGGCATAGTACTGAGACAGATTGTGGCTGGTCGAGGGCCGGGTGCTGATGCGACACACCCCGGAAGGCGGGTGCGGCCTCCCTTGGGCAACTCGGAAGAAAACCCATACCCAGCTGATGCCCGTGCCGGTTGGGGCAGGTTCTGCGTGTTCCCGTATCCCTCCGGGTTGAGCCACGCAACTTCCTGCTCGTCCCCTCGTCACTAGCCTTCTCGGCTTACCTTGCACGAGCCAGCAGGGTCACTTCATCGCCCGGGGGACGGCCCGTCCCCCGACCCAAAGGTCGGTGCGCAGAATAGAGCCTCACTCCGCCATTTTTGCTCCTTCCCGAGTCTGCCAACCCTGCGGAGGCTGTTTCCATCAGCCCCGCCTTTGCCGCTGCTGCTGGGTATTGATTGGACAACAAATTGCGCAGGCGCGCTCTTCTTTCGTTGTAGATTGGTTGGAATGCACATCAATCAATAGCGCTCCCATTCTTTCAGTCGTCTTTCCGCTGGATTGGGTCTCAGGGTTGAGGCAATAGGGGAAAATTCTTTTGTATTTCATTTGTTAAGAATGTAAAATTATTTCAGCGTAGAAGTAGTGTCGCTTTGTGGTAAAGTAATCTGGCTAGGCCGCATGACTATTTTAAATCACCATTAGGTTAAACTGTACTCAATTTCATTATCAGGCTCTGGAGCTTTTAATCCTGGACATAATGAGACACCGGGCAAACGATAAACGCCAGTTTGTCTCTGACTTTGGCCCATTTCGACTCTTAAAGGGCCCAAATGTTGGGCTGCTCTTTACAGCTCTGGTGAATACACGAGAACAAAGTCGTCACTTTTCTCTGAGGGCCTTTCTGCCGAATGTCAACCTGTTACAGGGATAGTGTTGCTTCCTACATCCAGGTGTAGGGCTCTTGAGACCCTTCAGCAATTGTTCCAGGAAAGGCATGGAGTGTAATTGCAAACTCCTCTTCCAACGTTGACAAGCGGCTTCTGGTGGGCACTTTAGGTCCTCAAGTACCACTAACGCTGTCTATCTGGGTCGCTTCCTAGAAGTACAGATTTCTAAGTCTACGCCTCCTTGAGATGCAATTCCCTGTCTTCCGATGAGGCCAGAGCATCTTATTTTAACACAAAGCTTATGATAAAGGTATCTACAGAAAAATCTACAGCTAATTTAATACTTTTCCCTTTAAGATCAGAAACAAGACAAGGACGCAGACTCCTACCATCTCTATTCAATTGTACTGGATGGTGGAGTCAATGCAAAAGGCAAATAAACAAAAGGAATCCAGATTGGAAGAAACAAAACTTCCTTTTTAAGTAAATGGGATTTGGACCCTGGTAGTCAAGTTTCAAATCTTGAAATCTTACCAGCTATGGCGGGGAGGTGGGTAGATACCGCTGTGGAATGTATTCACCAGCTATGGTATACATTTTAAGACATTTTGGGGATTGCAATGAAATGTATTAAATTCAGAACACACACACACCCCAAAAAAACCACACACACAAGAAAAGCTTGCCTTTATTCACAGATGACATGATTCTCTGTAGAAAAGCATAAGGAATACACATACAGAGAGAGCAAACAAAAACTACTGTAACATGTTTAGCAAGGTTGTAGGATACAAAATCAATATAAAAGAATCAACTGTATTTCTCTATGCAAATAACAAAATTAAGAAAACACTTGCATTCACAATAGCATCAAAAAGAATAGAATACTTAGGGAAACTTTAATAAAGCAAGTCCCAGATTTATACTCTGAAAATGACAAAATATGGGGAAAGAAATGAAGGAAGATCTAAAAATGTGGACTTTCCATGCTCATAGATTGCTAGACTCTATTGTTAAGATGGCAGTTCTCAAATTGGTTAGAGTCAATGCAATCTCTAATAAAATCTCAGCACTTTTTTTTTTTTTGGTAGAAACTGACAAGCTGATCCTGAAATGTATATGGAAATACAAAGGATACTAAAGAGGGAAAGCCGGGATGGCTCAGTAAGTTAAGTGCTCACTTTGTTAAGTGCTCACTTTGCAGCGCTGGGGACCAAGGATCGAATCCCGGCCCTGGCCTGTGAGGACCCATGTGCTGAACTGGGGAGTTCCCCCAGTTCAGTTCTCTCTCTGTCTCTGTATCTCTCTCTCTCTCTCTCTCTGTGTCAAAAAATAAATAAAAATAAAATGATTAGTTTAAAAAAAAAAAGGATAGTAAAGACAATTTTGAAAAACAACAAAATTGGAGTAATTATACTACCTGATTTCAAAACTGACAAAGCTACAGTAATCAAGACAGTGTAGTATTGTCACAAGGATAGGCATTATAGAAATGGAACAGAATTGAAAGTACAGAAACAAACCCTTACATTTATAGTTACTTTTTGACCAAGATGCCAAGATAATTTAGTGAGAAAAGGATAGTCTCTTTAATCCAGGATGTTGGCAGGGTGAATCAATATTTAACTTGTTCACTCAAATATTAAAATACTTCTACACTTGCTCAAGAGCAGCTATTGCCCTAAACTTGAGCTTCCCTCCCTGGCCTCACTGTATTACTCAGCGAACTCCCATACTTAACCCTCTATCCAGCAACTGAAGGGTTTACTGCCCAGCATAGCAGAGGCTCCAGGACTCTGCTCCAGCTCTACATTCTGATTGGTCAGTGCAGCACTAGTAGTCTATTTTGAAAACCAACCCCAAGTACAGGTATTTTTCTTTCTGGGACCCAGACAGCTAGGGAAAAATAAAAAACTGAACCATAAAATAGTGTTAACTAGGATAGTACAGTTTCTCATTTATTTCCTCTTCCTTAACAACTACCCTCCTTTACGTTAAAAAAGTCTGCAGATATACCTGTGGGTGTTCCTAAAAAGAAATAAAATTTTTTTTTGTAGTAAAATACTGTTATATCTACTTGGAAAACCTAGTAATTATATTATTAACAAGCAGAAATTCTAGATGATCTAGGTAAACATCTATTATAATTTAGGAATTCTGCAAGGTCCCTGACAAAAATGATTAAAATTTTGTTTAAGCCTGTGTACAGACTGCTGGTGCACTGAGTGTCCTTCTGTCTTGTTCCTTAGGAAAACTAATCATATTTCCCAGGCTTTCTCATAGGAAGATGTGGCCATGTGACTAACCAAGTGAAAAACGATCATTTAAGGTTCTGCCTAGCAACCAACAACTAGGGAGCACACTAGTTTTTGAGATATCTTGTTCTTTATTTGAAAAGTTATAATTAGGAAATTATTCCTAATTATAATAAGCTGGAATCTGTCAACCCATTACTTTCATCCATCATTAAATAAATCTGTATAATGCTTGGCATGTGTCAGGCACTCATTTAATCCTCACAGCAACCTTTGAGGTTGGTACTGTCATCATCATCACCATCATCATCATCATCATCATCATTTTACAATTGAGGAAAGGGACATAGAAGGGTGATATGAAATGCCCACGGTCATGTGCTTGGTTAAATGGCAAAGCCAAGATCCAATCTGTTTCCAAAGTCAATGCTCTTAAATCCTACACTAAACTACCTAATTCTGTCCTCTAGAAAAAATCACATTGAACCTTTCAACAAGTCCTTAGATACCTGAATATAGATAGTAAATATGTGAATAAAACTACTTTGTTTTCTTTTTTCTAGGTTAAAGCCTCAATTCCTACAATTGGCCAAGAGAGCCCTGTACCCCTCACCATTGGGCATACATCATTTTGTCAATGTCCTTCTTAAAAGATAATGGTCTTCAAACTTGTGATATTTCAAAATACACAGGTATATCTTGCTTACCATCTCTCTTTTTTGGTCTAAATACAGGAATTTATATTTATCTTTGTTAAAAATCTAGATTGCTGGAGAATAAAATAATTAAGAGAATGGATACTGTAATCAGAGTTTCTAGGGTTGAATCCAGGCTCTACCACTAACTAGTTGTGACTTGATCTTGGGAAAAAATCATTTAGCCTCTCTGTGCCTTAATTCCTCACATGTAAAATGGTGATAATGTACCTGCCTCCTAAAGTTGCTGTATTAGAGTTAACAACTGTCAAGCACACAGAACAGTGCCTTGCATTATAGTAAGTGCCACGTACATGTTAGCGATCATTGACTGAATCATTTTCTACAGATGTCACATCTTTTTCTGTATCACTTTGGAAATAGAAATGGTTAATGGTGACATGGATTAGAGGCTTATACCTGCAAGCAACTTTATGGACTGTGGAGAGAAAAGACATGGTTCTCTATGATGCTGAATTTCTTGAGGGTAGGAGTTGTCTTCTCTGCCAACAGTAGAATAACAAATTTCTAGCTGTTACTAAAATATCCTCTGGAGGTTGTCAGTTGGGAAGAAGCTGCCATGGAAACTTTCATTATTTTATGAAACATTTTCTCAGAACCAACTCAATTGCTGAAAACTTTCAATTTTAGCAGAATACATGTGCAAAATTGTAAATGTATATTGTGCTGCCTGCTCACTGCTTCTTGGCAGATGTGGGGCCAGAATCATAAACCTGAGATGGCATACAATCTCTGTTTTCTGTGAACTTCTCACATGTCCATGAAATCAGGGGCAATCCTGGTAGATTTGTAATCACAAAAATACAGATATTGGGAGATGTTTAGAGAACAGAAAGAGACAAATACTAGCAACATTTGCAAAAGGGAAAAAGGGCATTTCAGAAATGATCCACTCATCTGACATTCCCTAGCAGAATAGAATGGGTCATTCCATGGTTTGTGGAGACGTGGAAAAGAATTCGATGATCACTAGGATGCTCATATGTTTAGCAAAGAAATATGCCAATTTACTCATCCTTTCACTGATTTCAAAGCTTTATTAAGTTTGTGTATGTCAAATCAATTACTTGGGCTCAGCATTGATTTCAGCAAAGTATAGGGCTGTGTCTTTCATAGTATAGTTAAGATGGCTATAGATGCTGATTTTGAAGATGGTAGTTGAATAACCATACACCAAGAATCTAAAAGATCAGTGTCAGCAGTCTTGAAAAAGAAACAAAACTGAAGGAATCACACTACCCAATTTTAAAATGTATTTACTAATAAGCTACTATTATTAATCAAGATATTGTGATACTGGCATAGGATAGACTATAGAGCAATGAACTAGAATTGTGAGTCCAGAAGTAAATCTGCATATGGTCAGTTGCTCTTTGTCAAGGATGCCAAAACAATCCAACGGGGAAAACAATTGTCTTTTGGTACAACTGGGGCAATTGGATATCCTCATGAAAAAGAATGAAATTGGACCCCTACCTCACACCAAAAAATGAAATGTATTGAAGACCTAATTGTAAGAGCTAAAACTATAAAACAAATAGAAGGAAACACAGGCATAAATCTTAATGACCTTGGATTAGTCATTGGTTTCTTAGATGTGATTCCAAAAGCACAAACGACAAATTAAAAAATAAACTAGGGGAAGCCGGGATGGCTCAGTGGGTTAAGCGCTCACTTTGCAGTGCCAGGGACCAAGGATCGAATCCTGGCCCCGGCCTGTGTAGACCCATGTGCTGAACTGGGGAGTGCCCCCAGTTCAGTCCTCTCTCTCTCTCTGTCAAAAACAATAAAAATAAATAAATAAAATAAAATAAATACACTTGTTAAAAATAAATAAACTAGACATCATCAAAATTTAAAACTTAAAAAAAAAATTTTTTAACTTTTGTGGTTCAAAGGACACCATCAAGAAAGTGAAAAGAAGAGGATGCTGGATGGCTCAGTAGGTTGAGCAGCTTGCCTTGTAGCCCTGGGGTCTGAGGATCAAGTCCTGGTCCTGGCCCCGGTTCATGCAGACCCATATGCTGGAACTGGGGTTGCTTCCCATGCGGAAGGCCCCCCAGCCCAGTTCCCGCCCTGTGCAGCCCTGAGCCCAACTGTGTGGAATGAAACTATGTCGAAAGTTAATGACATACAACTATGGAGACTGCTCTGGGCCCTCCCCCTTCTCTCTCTTTCTCTCTGTCAAAAACAAGAAGGAAAGAAAGAAGGGAGGGAGGGGAAGGGAAGGGGAGGGAAGGGAAGGGTAGGGAAAGGAAGGGAAAGGAAGGGAAAGGAAGGGGGGAAAAAAAGGATGCCAAGATAGGTCAGCAGGTTGAGTGCTTTCCTAGCAATCACAAGGTCCAGGGATCAAATCCCGATCCTGGCCCATTCAAGCCCATGTGCTGAACTGCAGTGCAACTAGTAACTGCCAGGATGCTGGCAAAGGTTCTCGCCTCCCATGTGGGAGGCCTCCAGTTTGGTTCCTGCCCCACAGGGCCCCACATCCACCTGTATGGAATGAAACTATTTCACAACTAATGAGATACAACTGTGGAGACTGCTCTGGGTGCCCCCCCGCCACACACACTTCTTTCTCTCTCTCATACACACCTTCTCTCAAACAATAAAAAATAAAAAAATCTTAAAAATGTCTAAAAAAAGGAAGTAAAAATAAATTTAACAATAGAAAAAGCACAAATAAAATCAAAGTGAAAAGTCAGCCTACAGAATTAGAGAATATGTTTTTAAGTCATGTATCTGATAAGGGACTTGTACCTACAATATATAAATTATAATTCAATAATAAAAAAACAACCCAATCATGGAACTCTTGTGCACTGTTTGTGGAACTATAAGATGGTGCAGATACTGTGGAAAATAGTATGAAGATTCCTCAAAAAAATTAAAAATGAAATTGCCATATGATCCAGAAATTCCACTCCCGGGTGTATAACGAAAAGAATTGAAAGCAGGGTCTTGAAGAGACATTTGTATTTGTACATCCATGTTCACAGCAGCATTATACACAATAACCAAAGGTGAAAACAAATGTCCATTGACACATGCATGGAAAACAAAATGTGGTATATACATACAGTGAAACATCATTCAGCTTTAAAATGGAAGAAAATTCTGATACATGCTACAGTGTGAATGAACCATGAGGACATTAATGAAAGTGAAATAAGCCAGTCACAAAAGAACAAATGCTGTATGATTCCAGGGCCTGGAGGGCTAGGAGGTTAGGAAGAGATAGCTAGGAGGTGTGCAGTTTCTTAATTGGAGGAATGAAAATGTTCTAAAATAATTTGTGTTAATGGATACACAATTTTGTGGACATACTAAAAGCCATTGAATTGTACATTTCAAATGGGTGAATTATACGACGTGCGAATTACGTCTCAGTATAGCTGTTAAAATAAAAGATGTGTGCCAGATTTGAGGGAAACCTTCCATGCTATGCTATGGGCTTTTGTTAGTGGTTCAGTCCTTTTCAACATCCAAAGATGATGGCATAAAAGTGATGTTTATTACCTTTTTAAATTAACATAAAGCCCTAAAAGTTGTTAATACAGGCCCTACAAGGAAGAATAGAGACAAAATTATTCTAACAGTTTGAGTTCAATCATTCAGTCAATCACTGAGCTCAATCAGGACACAGTATTGAGTTACATAGATCCAGGTGCAGCCTGAATTACATGCAATAACATTTTTATTTATTATTATTATTTCATTTATTATTATTATTATTATTATTGTTTTTGAAAGAGAGAGAGGGAGAGAGAGAGATACAGAGACAGAAAGAGAACTGAACTGGGGGAACACCCCAGTTCAGCACATGGGTCTCCACGGGCCGGGGCCGTGATTCGATCTTCTGTCCCCGGTGTTTCAAAGTGAGTGCTTAACCCACTGAGCCATCCCGGCTTCTCCACAATAACATTTTAAAAAAGATTTATTTTAGGGGAAGCCGGGATGGCTCAGTGGGTTAGGCACTCACTTTGCAGCCCTGGGGACCAAGGATCGAATCCCAGCCCTGGCCCGTGGAAACCCATGTGCTGAACTGGGGAGTTCCCCCAGTTCAGTTCTCACCGGGACGAGACCCTCACCCAGTTCCTGCCCTGTGCAGCCCCGCCCACCTGTGGAATGAAACTATGTGAAAAAAACCAATGATGTACAACTATGGAGACTGTTCTGGGCCCTCCCCCTTCTCTCTGTCTCTGACTCTGTATCTCTCTCTCTCTCTGTCAAAAACAATAAATAAATCTTTAAAAATAAAAGATTTATTTTATTGTTTGACAGAAGGAGAGAGAGAGAGAGAGAGAGATAGAAGAAAAGAGTTGGGGTGTGTGGGGGCAGAGCAGTCTCCATAGTTGTATGTTGTGACATAAGTTTTATTCCACACAGGCGGATGTGGGACCGCATGGGGTGGGAACCAAACTGAGGGCCTCCCACATGGAAAGCTAGAACCTTTGCCACCATCCCAGTGGTTACCAGTTGTGCCACAGTTCAGCACATAAGTTTACATGGGCTGCAGCTGGGAAATGATTCCCTGACCTTGAGGTTGCAAGGCAAGTGATCTACTGTTTGGCTATCCCAGCATCACCTACCGGTATTTTTATTTTTTGTATTATTAGGAATGTTTCACTTAAGTAAATCTCCATTTTACTAAAGCTTAAACCTATAAGCACCAGCACATTTTAGACCATTTCTTTATTGTTTTTTTTTTTATTTTTATTGGTTTTGACAGAGAGAGAGAGAGAGAGCAAGAGAGAGAGAGAGAAAGAGAGAGAGCAAGAGAGAGAGAGATACAGAGACAGAGAGAGAACTGAACTGGGGGAATTCCTCAGTTCAGCATATGTGTCCGCAAGGACCGGGGCCGGGATTCGATCCTCAGTCTCCAGTGCTGCAAAGTGAGCGCTTAACCCACTGAGCCATCCCGGCTTTCCCTACCAGGGGTGGCGAACCTTTTGGCGATTGAGTGCCAAAGTTTATGAAATAAGAGTATACTCACTCGACTCGCGTGCCAACCCATCAAGTGAGATAGAGGTATTGATTATTTTTATGTCTATAAGAGCATAAACAATCATTTTTTAAATGGTATTCACAGCTCCGCGTGCCGAAATAATTGTTGGCACGCGTGCCATAGGTTCGCCACCCCTGCCCTAGACCATTTCTTAATGACTTGAGATCTTTATTCTATAAACTTGTATTGTGATAGCTTCAGGGTTAATGACCTGCTTAGGGTTATTTGGTCTACAGTGGAAAGTCTACTGAATTACTTGATTTTTTTTTTTTAAGATTTATTTTTATTGTTTTTGACAGAGAGAGAGATACAGAAACAGAGAGAAGGGGGAGGGCCCAGCACAGCCTCCACAGTTGCACATCATCGGCTTTTCCACAGTTTCATTCTACAGGTGGGCGGGGCTGCACAGGGCAGGAACTGGGCCAGGGTCTCACCCCAATGAGAACTGAACTGGGGGCACTCCCCAGCTCAGCATGTGGGTCCACAAGGGCCAGGGCCAGGATTTGATCCTAGGTCCCCGGGGCTGCAAAGTGAGCGCTCAAACCACTGAGCCATCCCAGCTTCCCCGAATTACTTGATTTTCATATACAAGTAGTCCCCTCTGTCAGCTATTATTGGTTGTCAACATACCCATTTCTAGCAGTGCTCCATTAATATAACTAGGTATTTCTTATGGGCTGGATGGCCAAATCACCAATTTTGTTTGAATTTATCAAGTTTCTAAAGGAAGTTTTGTGTATGTGTGTGTGTGTGTTTATGGAGTAAGAGATTTTCTTGTGAAATACTGAAACTGGTTGATGTTGCTTGATATTTGTTGTAGTAGCCCAGGGACATTTTTTGATCAATTCTTATTTTTTTAGCCACATTCAGGTATTGGATATAACAATTCGTCTACCTGGTTCAGTTCTTAGATTACAAAGGGTGGTAGGAAGTGTCAAGACTATGTCTCCAAATAAACAGTCTTACTAGTTTTGATGAAAGATCAGAATCTAATGTTTAGAAGACTGAAGAGTGTAGAGAAGTCTTGGTATCTCAAGACCAAGTCTTTGATCACCTTAAACGTTAGGTAAAGATGCCAGGCTACTTACTTCACCTTAAGAGATATGAGACTCTTCACTGCTTTTGCCTCTTCGTGAGCTGTGAAGAAACACCCTGCAATACCTCATGTACTTACAAGGTAAATTTCCCGTCACTGCTTGGTGTAGAGGAAAAGAAAAATCTTTAAATTGGAGTTTCTACTAAATTAGATGTTAAACAGATCTGTATTGGCAAATACCAGCCATCTTTAGTTTGAATTGCCTGTTGACTCAAAGCTCACCCAAAGTAGTATGAATTTAGGGACTATCAGTCCAGTAATTATGATTTCCTTCCAAGTAATTCTCCTCTCAGTGTTTGGGGAACATGATAAATATCTGGTTTTTAGCCTAAGAAATCCAGTTGTAAAGATGATCCTGAGGCATCTCTGCAGTAAATACTTGTTTTAAATCACAATCAACATAATCTGTTCTAATAGTTTTAAATACAAAACTTGACATGATTCTAAAATCTGTTTGAAAAAAATAGATGACCACAGAATATTTTAAAAAGGAACACTGAAGGTATACAGAATAATTCAATAGTTTGTGGCATTTATTTTTTTTGGAAACCTCTGAAAAGCAAGTATACGAGCGCAGTCCAGAAAAAAATCCAGCTATTGTCAGTATAAGAATGATTACATGGTTGGATACTTTCTGGACAGCCCTCATATGCCCAAACTTTAATAATCCCATTCCTGTGCAATTTTTTCAAAGAAAAGAAAAGTTATATGCAGAAACGTGTTCATTGTGTACTTTTAGATTTATTTATTTATTTAAAAGATACACCAAAGTTTTGGGTTTCCTTGTATGGTTTTTATTTATTTATTTTATTTATTTATTCTTTTATTGTTTTTGACAGAGAGAGAGAGAGAGAGAGATACAGAGACAGAGAGAGAACTGAACCGGGGGAACCCCCAGTTCAGCACATGGGTCCGCACGGGCTGGGGCCGGGATTCGATCCTTGGTCCCCGGTGCTGCAAAGCGAGCACCCAACCCACTGAGCCATCCCGGCCTCCCCTAGATTTATTTTTGAGAGAGAGGAGAGAGAGAAGTAGAGAGGACCCAGAACAGTCTCCATAGTTGTATGTCATTAGTTGTGACAGTTTCATTCCACATAGGTAGATGTGGGGCTGTGCTGGGCAGCTCCTGAACTGGGGGTCTCCTGTAGGGGAAGCGAGAACTTCACTGGGACCAGTTATACTGCAGTTCAGCATAGAGTTTGCATGGGTGGGCAGGAGCTGGGATTTGATCCCTGGATCTTGCAGTTGCAAGGCAAACGCTCAACATGTTGTTATTCTGGCATCCTGTATATTATTTTGTTTTTTTTGTTTTTTTTTTAAGCCATTTTTTTTTTTTAATATCTTTTTTTATATTTATAGAGAGTAATTATTTTATCTTCAGTGCATATTTATTTCTATTTTACTCTTGACAGATAGAAAGAGAGACAGAGACAGAGACAGCTAGAGAACCGAACTGTGGGAACTCCCCAGTTCAGCATGTGGGTCCTGCCTGGGCCGGAGCCGGGATTCGATCCTCGGTCCTCGTGGCCTCAAAGTGAGCGC